>JACEIK010013877.1:7874-21096 GCA_018107945.1 Datura stramonium
GTGGATAACCCTAAAAAATATTCCAAACAAAAACCTTTCCTTAAAAGAGATTTCCCTAAACCCTAAAAGATTTCCCCTGAGAAAATTTCGCTATATACGAAAGAAATAAATCTCCTAAATAATTTTTCCTTGTGTGTGTTTCATGTACTAACATCAACTAAACTTTGACTTTAATCGCATCATTTATTTATTATTATTTTTGGTCGAGTTTTAAAAAATATATATAATGGTATTTGTTATAAACATATTTGTATTATAGTGAATGTCTATAAAGGTATTTGTATTGTAGTAGGATACATGTGTTTATATTATAGTGAAAGTCTATGTTTTGGAGAAAAATTAAGGAGAAATTATCCTATAAATAGAGGTTCTCCTTCATTGTATTTGATCCCATTAAGAGAAATAAGAACTTCTCTCGTTCTCTCTTTTCTATATATTCTTGTTCTTTCTTTATTATTTCATAACACGTTATCGGCACGAGTCTAGCCTTGAGCACTCACTTTGAAAAATCTGAGGTAAAAAAATTAAAATTTCTTTTTCGAAGATGTATTACTTAACCACGGATTGATATTCCTTTGGTGATACTGTTGCTCTACTCTCTTTTGTTTCAAAATTTGAAGGCCAAGGTATTATTTTTTTTCTTTCTTTATATGGCTAATCTTACGAAATTTGATTTGATTGTCCTTCAAAGTTCGGGCAAGAACTACCTTTCATGGAGTGTTGGATGCCAAATCCCATATGGATACGATAGGTCTTGGAGACACCATTAAAGTGAAAACAAAGCATCAAAAATCCATATGGATGCAATGAGTCTTGGAGACACCATTAAAAGTGAAAGCAAAGCATCAAAAATTCATATGGATGCAATGGGTCTTGGAGACACCATTAAAAGTGAAAACAAAATATCAAATCAATATCGTGCTAAGGCTATGATATTCTTGCGTCATCATCTTAACGAAATTCTTAAAATTGAATATCTCATGATTAAGGATCCACTTGTTTTGTGGAATAGCCTAAAGAAGAGTATGACCACGAAAATGGTCATCCACCCCAGGCACGATATTATTGGTCATCAAGACTATAAGTACATTCGCGAGTATAGCTTCATCAACATTCAAAATTGTTTCTAAGTTGAAATTATGTGGAGAAACTATAAATGATGTTGATATGATTGAATATGTGTGGTATACAGATATAATTGAGAGTTGGAAGAGCTAATGTATTACTACCTGAAGGAAGAAAATTATTGTAGTAGTCTCAAAACTTAAGTTTCAAGGGCATTGAAAAAATGAGACTATAAATTATGGGAAGATCATGCTACTACAATTGAAGCGGGTTATAAATAGTTATGTAAAGGTGCAGCCCGGTTTTATTTGTAGTACATAAATATGAGTATGATGATGAAATCACATGCGAAAGTAAACTAGAAGTTTACTGAAATAAGTTGGCATAACCGGTTGGCCATCGCGGTTCAAATGTGATGCAAAAATAATTGAGAATTCACATGGCTATATGTTGAAGAAGCAAAAGATTCTTCAAGAATTCTCTTGTGTTTGCTGGTTCTCGTGATAGAATGATTTTGATGAAGCTAAGATTGAAATTATATTTCGTAAGAAATTTTGGAACTTAAAAAAGAGTGAATATGGGCCCATTCATTTCTGCCTACTATGTGAAGCAGATTTGCTAATAGATGCATCTATAGAATGGTCACATGTGTTTTTTGATATCAACTTGCAATTGATTTTGTAAAGTTGTTGCTCGAATTATTAAATTAAGAGCATAGTTCTAAATTATAAAATCATGTTGATAGTGCTGATTCATATATATGTTGGTTCAGCAAAAATTGTATGCCTCCAATTATAGCTAAATCGTTGGTTATGAGAATAAAACTCCCAAATAAAATTTGGTATGAGATATGTTTATTTAACATATAGCAACACTTGAATACATCAAGCCAATAAAGTTCCTGGCACATCTTACGGCTTTGTATACAAAATTAGTGCATTTGAGGCACATTCTATAGTAAACGAGATTTACTAATTCCAATACTTTTGTACTTTGGCATGGTCAAATGCGGGGCGTCAGATCCTGTAGTAAGGAGCGAATTATAGAAAATTCAAGTAGGCACCCATTAAAGAACTTGAAGATTCTTTCCAAATGGTAGATTTTCTTGTAGTGCATGTTATCAAGGCAAGTTAATTGTGAGACCATCACCAATAAGAGTTGAATTGAGTCCCTTTTTGCATTCTTGTTATACATAGGGATATCACATGGACCTATCCTGCACCCACGTAGTGAGTCGTTTAAACTCTTCATGGTCCTAATAGATGCTTCCTCTAAGATGGTCTCATGTATGCCTATTGTCATCTCACAACTTTGGCGTTGCAAAATTATTAACAAGTAATCTTGATTACGGACACAATTTCACGATAATCAAATTAAGTCCATTCGCCTTGATAATCTTTGAGTTTCATCCCAAGCATTTAATGATTATTGCTTACCAATTGGGATAAAAGTTGAACATCCAGTAGCTCATGTTCACACTCAAAATGGCCTTGCAGTCACTAATTAAACGTACGCAATTATTCGCGAGCCATTGCTCACTTGAAACTAGTACGCAGCTACATTTTTGGGGTCATGCGATTACGCATGCTTTGCAACACTTGTTCGTCTCGGACCGACAAATAATCATAATTTTCTCGTTACAATTGGTTTTGGGGTCAAGAACCTAATATTTCTCATCGAGAATTTTTGGATGTCTTTGTATATGTGCTGTAGCACCACCCGTCGCACAAAAATGGGTCCCCAAAGAAGGTTAGGAATTTATGTTGGGTTTTGAATCGCCCTCCATTATTCGCTACCTTGAACCATTAGCTGGAGATATGTTTGCTGCTTTTCGATTTGCGGGTGTCGGTTTGATGAGACATTTCCAAAATTAGGGAGAAAATTGTGAAATCGAAAGAGAAATTTTGTGGAAAAATCCATCCTTGTCTCATCTTGGTCCCACGTGCTGCTTTTTGTGAGCAAGAAGTACAAAAGATTATTCATACACGAGAAAATTACAAATCAAATACCAGACGCATTTCAGATTTTAAAAGAATTACTAAGTCATATATTCCTGCCCAGGAAGAATGTCCCGATTCGAATTGATGTCCCACGAAGGACCATCTACTAGTGTCATAGCCAATGAGTCCAAAGCATAAGCGTGATAGACCATTGGGTTCTAAGAGATAATCCTAAAAAGAAAAATAAATGGTCAAGATGACACTACGATAGAACCACATATGGAAGTTCAAAACTTGAGCAATTTTGATATTCATGAAGAAATCAATGAGCTGGAGCTCGAAAATGAGGACTATCCATAAATTCAAGTGATCTTTGGAATTAATCGATCAAAAATAGTGGTGGATTATGTCTTTGCATATAATGTTGCAACAAAAAATCATGCAAGATAGTGAGGATCTTGAACCTCGATCTTTCACGAGAATAAACAAAGAAATGATTGGCCAAAATAGCAGAAGCAATTGTCGGGAATTGAATTCGCTTGTCAAGCGTGAAGTTTTGGACCTTAACTCAAACACCTAATGGTATTTAAACTGTTGGCTATAAATGGGATTTTGTGCGAAAAAAAAAATGAGAAAAATGAAGTGCAAAGGTACAAAGCACGCCTTGTTGCACAAGGATTTTCACAAAGGCTTTGAGTATGGAAACTATGACATACTCACCAGTTATGGATGCAATAACATTGCGTTATCTTATAGTTTCACTGTCCATGAGAGAGCAGAAATGGATTTGATGAATGTGGTTATGACTTATCTTTATGGATCACTTGATAATGAGATATAAATGAAAATCCACTGATTTAAAATGCAAGCATATCATTCAAAGTCTCGGGAAATATATTCAATTAGATTGCAAAAGATCATTGTATAGTTTGAAGCAATGCGGGCGCGTAGTATAGCAGATCTTGTGAATATTTATCTAAGGAAGGTTATATAAATGATAATTTTTCCCATGTTTTTATAAAAGAAACAACATCGGAGTTTGTCATACTTGTTGTTTATGTAGATGACATAAACCTTATTGGAACTCCAATAGAGCTTCAAAAGGCAATTGATTATTTAAAGAAGGAATTTGAGATGAAAGACCTTGGAAAGACAAAATTATGTCTTGGTCTGCAAATTGAGCATTTATGGTGTCTTTATTCATCAATGCGCCTATACGGAAAAGGTGTTGAAAAGATTTTTATATGAATGGTGCACATCCATTAAGTACTCCTAAGGTGTTCGATCACTTGATGTGAATAAGGATCCATTAGGCCTCACAGGAAAGGAATGAAGAAATTCTTAGTCTGAAGTACCATATCTTAGTGCAATTGGTGCACTAATGTATCTTTATAACACTACAAGGCCTGATATAGCCTTTTCGGTTAATTTGTTAGCAAGGTATAGTTCTGCTCCTACTAGGAGGCATTGGAATGGGATAAAACACATAATGCGGTATACAGAGGGACTACGGAAGTATGGGCTTATTTTATTATTCTTATAATTGCAGTCCCGATCTTGTTGGCTATCACCGTCTTTTGGTATTTATCGACCCACACAAAGCTCGATCTCAATCTGGCTACGTGTTCATATGTGAAGTCTTGCAATATCTTGAGATCTACAAATGAGTCTCTGTGCTTCTACTTCATCAAATCATCTTTGAGATAATAGCTATTCATGAAACAAGCCCCAGGAAATGTGTGTGGTTGAGGTCCATGATACATCTCATTAAAAAATGTGGTTTAAAGCTGTGACAAAAGTACCCACAATTTTGTCTGAAGATAATGATGCATGCATAGCACAACTAAAGGGAGGATTCATAAAGGAGATAGAAGCAGAAGCACATCGCTTAAGTTTTCTACACACATGAGCTCCCGAAAAGAATGGTGATATCAATGTACAACGATTCGTTCAAGTGACAATGTGATTTATTCACAAATCTCTTCCAACTGCAACTTTCAAAGAAGATGGTGCAAAGATCGGGATGCAAAGGTCGAGAATATTGTCATTGGGGAGTTAATACGCGTTGTACTCTATTTTCCTTGAGGTTTGTCCCCCTTTAGTTTTTCCTTATAAGGTTTTTAATGAGGCAGTCATAATGCGTATTATTAGATATGTGTACTCTTTTTCCTTCACTAGATTTTTTCCCACTTTGGGTTTTCTAGTAAGGTTTTACCGAGGCACATTATCTATCAAATGAACATTCAAGGGGAGTGTTATAAATATATTTGTATTATAGTGAATGTCTATAAGACTATTTGTATTGTAGTAGGATACATGTGTTTATATTATAGTGAAAGTCTATGTTTTGGAGAAAAATTAGGAAAAATTATCCCTATAAATAGAGGGGTTCTCCTTCATTGTATTTGATCATTAAGAGAAATAAGAACTTCTCTCGTTCTCTCTTTTCTCTACATATTCTTGTTCTTTCTTTATTATTTCTGCCGGTATTATCCATTATTTGCATTGTAATTTTTCTTTGCTTGAAGTATTTATGTAGGTTAATTTTTGGTATTCATGTGACCATAGTAATAGAATTTAATCATCGGAAAAGGGCTAAAAATGCCCCACCCCAACGTATTTCATTTGGTTTTACCATTACCCTCAATTAACCTATTGGTCCACCAATCTTTTAGTTATCCTTTTATTGGGCTCATATTTGCCCTTAAAATAAAGCAGATCTAACATCATCTAAAATTTGAATGACGTGGCTCTCTCTATTGGTTCTTATACAACCCATATTATAAATTAAAATACCCACCTATTCAACCCATCAATACTAACTTAGGCAGAATCTGCGAAAAGAGAGATCTAACATCATCTAAAATTTGAATGACGTGGCTCTCTCCTATTGGTTCTTATACAACCCATATTATAAATTAAAATACCCACCTATTCAACCCATCAATACTAACCCGACCCGAATCTGCAGAAAGAGCCCCCCGTAATTCATATTGCTATTTTTTTTAGGTATTCTTCTTTTTCTCTTCTATCTCAGCCAATTGTGATTTTTGAGCAAGTCCTGATTGAGAATGAAAGCTTTTCATCATCATTGGTAGCATAAAACTCAATATTCAAAGGTCAAAATTGAATGAAAATGAGACTAGTTACCGCAGATGCTTTAGAATTCAGATATTTTTGTAATCGAGAAAGATTGATAAGGGAATAGTAGAAATGGGACTTGCAAATGTTATTGATTAGGGAAGAGAGTTTCTAATACACTATCTTATAATTTTAAGTTATAAGAACTGATCCTCAGTACAATATTTCTTTTTAGCTTGTTTTTTTTTAGTTTCGTTCTCTAAGATGTCATAGAGTATTAAATTATAAAATTGAACTTTTGAAAAAGCTAAAAAAATATATGAAGAAATTGACTTTGCCTCTTATAAAAGCTGGGGTAATTTTTGGAGTTAGGGGTGCACTGGAAACTGTTATATGTGAGTTTAGAAAAGTGAAGGAATGGAAGTGAGGAAGTTGTGTACATATAGTTAGAGAAGAGAGCTATGGTAGAGCTAACAAATATAAAATTTAAAGTTTCATGAGTTATTAAGGAATGAGAAAAAAGGTAAAGGCAGAGCTGCCATTGAAACTGCTCAAAACTCACAAAAGATAGCTAAAGAAGAGTGTACCTAAATGAAGTAGGAATATGGTATAAGGGATCCTTTTTTGCAGATTCGGATTGGGTTAGTATTGATATATTGAATGGGTTCTAAATGGGTGGGCATTTTAATTCATAATATGGGTTATATAAGAATCAATATGAGAGTGACACGTCATTCAAACTTTAGATAAATTTAGAACAGTTTATTTTAAGGGAAAATATGAGCCCCAAAAAAGAAAGAATAAGGGCATTGATAGACCAAAAGGTTAACTGAGGGTAATGGCGAACCAACTTAAAGGTTGGGGGCATTTGTAGCTCTTTTTTCTTTAATCATTGATATTATTATTATTATTATTTTATTCTTTGCAGATTTCTTAAAAATTAAAGCTTTAATATTTCAAAAAGGAAAAATCAAAAGGACGTGAGTTCTCGTGATGTCTTTAATAGCCTATTTGGCCACATTTTTGCTAAGCTAAAAATGTTTATTTTGAAAAAGGAGGTGTTTGGCCAAACTTTTGAGAGAAAATAAGTGATTTGAGGGAGTAGCAGAAGCTTTTTTTCAGAAGCTAAAAAAGTAGTTTCTCTCTAAAAGCACTTATTTGAAAAGCATATTTGAGAAAAATACACTTATAAAGCACTTTTTAAAAGTTTGATCAAATACTAAGTTCTTCTGAAAAGTATTTTTTAAATTTATTGGTCAAATACAAATTGCTTCTCACCAAAAATATTATTTTAATAAGCACTTTTAAAAAACACTTCTCAAAATAAGCTGATTTTAAAGTTTGACCAAAAAAGCTATAAATTCTTATTTGCAATATTTATTTCTTGCTTATGCTATAACTGAAGGAGATAGATTTTGTCACGACTCGAGTTCACACCCTAGCCGTAACACGGGACAAGGAACCCCGAAAGACTCCAAGTCGACCCATGGCATGATCATAGCATAACACTTAACAATAGAAACGACTAACAACATGCATAAATGGAAGCTAATAATGAGAATCAAATAAAGAACAAATAAGAGCAATTTAATAATACTTAGATATACCGCTGAACATGTCAGACAAGTCTGAAAGCCTTCAACTAAATTGACGAGTTACTGGGACAAGCCCCCAGCTAACTTCCAACATCTAAAAACCAAAACATAAGGAAAATAAAATATAAATCCCGTCCTCAGAAGATGAGGACTCACCACTAGCAACTGAGAGAGGATGAAGCGTATCTAATCACTAGGCTGAGTCTGGAAACCTGAATCTATATCATGAAATGATATAGCACAAGAAGGCGTGCAGTCTGTACTTGAAATGTACTGAGCATGCGGGATGCGTAATTAAACTAAACATACAAAATATACAAAGAGGAAGTAATTTAAAAATACATTAATAGTAATATAACTGAAAGGAGATACAACAGTCTTATATAAGGTATACATATATATGTTAACATAATCACTTTATACGGACATTCATTAACATAAGATCAACTGATGCACAAAACATATAAACGGAAATAATACAGAGGTACGATGCCATGACTGATATCAAAGAGAGTCCCTGACTGTCCAAAGGGAAATCCCTGATTGTTAAAGGGAGGGTCCCTAACTGTCTAAGGGATATGTCTCGGCTAGAGGAAATCCCTGACTGTCTAAGGGAGAGTATGCTCTGATGTATAGAGAGTCACTGACTGACTAGGGATGTGAGTCCCGACCGACAAAAGGGAAACAGCAACTGGGAACTAGGGATGTAAGTTCCAACCGACTAAAGGGAAACATGCTCAACTGGTAACTAGGGATGTGAGTCCCGACCGACTAGGGATGTGAGTCCCGACTGACTAAAGAAAAATTTTCTCAGTTGGTGACTAGGGATGTGAGTCCTGATAGGATAGAACTAGTCTAAATTACTACAGCTAATCAGAGACAAGAACATTCACCACTATCATCATGCAATATTCATTTTTGAAAGGATTAGAGCTGCCTTCTAACACATGTAGGCTCAACAGTCTGACATACTATTCACATGCTTTATCATCATAATTCACCTCATCATGGGACCAATTCAATATTTGCTTTAAACATCTTACACTAACGAGCATGCTATAGATTCACATTATGCACTATACTATCACAACATTCCAATTCCGAATTCATCTCATTCAACATGTAGTGTAGGGTCATGCATGATCTATAGGTTCAATTCATACTTTATCAAAGATACATGGCTTCATCTATTTAGATTTGCGGACAACCCGTACATTTAACTCATACCTCATCATTTACGACAAAACCGTGGGAGGAACAGTCATTTTCATTTCATAAGATCCATAATTTATTCCAATTCACATGAAAAATACAATAATTAGGTCATTTTCATAGATTCACCTCATGACCAAACAATTTAATCAAAAACATGATGATAATACACAATTTACTTTCAATTGTTCAATCCCATAAACTCCAAACTCATCGCAACATAATCATTAATGACATAATCGGGTTATTAGGAACAATCATATGATTTTCACACAATTTAAGCAGGGACATGAGTTACTACGATAATTAAGTGAATAATAACCAAATCTCATTCAATACTCAAGCCAATTTATGAAGAATATTCCACACCCATGCATTTCCATCATCTAATCCACAATCCAAGACAACCCATTAATTATATTCCAATTAATTTCATAATTGCAGTAGATTTTGACAATTAAAAAGATGTAGAAGAAATTACCCATCACACAAATCCTAAATCATACTTTTCTAGATTAATCAGAAACTGATTTTTAATAAAATATTTTGGGGTACAAGGATGGAATAATATCCTTGTTGAAGTCCCGCATACCTGGTAGAAGAAGTCCCACTCGAAATTGCACCTTGAAGCTTGGAGGAAAAAAATCTCTTGAAAATCCCTTGAGCCTTGAGAGAGGGAGGAAGAAGGTTTGGGAAGTTATTTCATGAAGAATAAGGGTTTAGGCTAGATATCCCTTTAAAAACGTCCTATACTAAGCTCAAAACGACGTCACTTTAAAGTTGGAAGCCTAGGATTTTACCAAACTGCCCTTGGAAAAAACCTGAAAATTTTTCGAACTGGAACCAACGACCCTCAAAACGAGTCGTTGTCTCATACAACGACCCGTCATCTCCATCCGTTAGATGCACTGGAACTCCTCGAACTTTTAGCTTCTCCAAATAACGACCAATAGGACGGGTTATTGTCACCTCCAACGATCCATCAAAACCTTTCGTTGGTTGTACTGATTCTTGACTGGTGGCCCAACAACGATTGACATGACGAGTCGTTACTAGAACCAACGACTTGTTATTCCTTCCGTTTCCACCACTGGTCCCTCCTTCACCTCCCTTCTAACAATCGATACAACGGACCATTACAACTTCCAACGGCCCGTTGTCTCCATCTGTTGCTACCACCTGGAACCTTAAGATCCAACCCACGGCCATATACAACGACCTGTTAGAACGAGCAACGGCCCATTGTACGAGTCATTCTGAGGCACTACTAAAATTTTCTGCTGGGCACATTTTCAAACTCCGGTTCTAAATCTTGGGAACTTTTTTTATGGGGTGTTACAAGATCTCCCCCTTGGGAACATTCATCCTCGAATATTGGCTGATATTGAAAAGATAGGAACAGAACTGAAATCCCAAAATCAATCAATCACAGCTAATCCCAACGGAGTATGTAACTCTAGACCAACCTTATACACTATAACCAAATATCCACATCGAACATGCATACCATGGAACAGGAGAAACCGAAGGACATGAAATCAACATCGAACTAGATATAACACCGAAAAGAATTATTCCCCCTTTTTATCTGGCACTGAACTGATACGTACTGAACCTTTGCTCTCAAATCACTTCTTGATACCAAGCTAGAATTCACTATATCTAATCTCATTAAGGATAAGAAATTCATGAGCACAAATCATTCACGGCATCTGAAACTGCGACATACATGAGATAATCTGACTCAACTGAATTAATAAACCACTTCTAAAGACTGAGTTTGATCTGACCACATAGGAAAACATGGATTAACACACATAACTAATTCATAACATGAAAATGAGCCTAAAGGATTCGCAGAGCAAGACTGACATCACATACTCACCATCTCCCTCTTATCTTAGAGTTATCACTCTAAGGCTCCCAAATCTTCCTTTAGGTCAGGCTAAAATTACAAGCTCCTAGCATTACTTTCATCGCTAATCTCCCATGCAAGTGTCACACTAAAAACTATTTACATCACACATCGACAATCTCCTCCCACAATCACAATAGAGCTTCTTATCAATATAAAGGTTGGCAAAATATAAGGGGTAACACAAGATCCACAACATACCTGGGGCTACTACCGACGCCTTGCCATTATCCTGGTGTGTTGTTACGGCATAGGAGCGGTTTTGACGATGCTCGCCACCCGGGTTAGAGGATGCACCCTGCTGAACTGGGCGGGCTATCGGAGCTATTGAGGAGGTGGCCGAGAATATACTCTCGCCTCGCTTAGCTGCTGTGCAATCTCGGTGCTTGTGGCCTACTTTGCCGCACCAAAAACAAACATCTGAGCCGGCCATGCATACTCCCAAATGGTTCTTTCCACAGCTCATACACAAGGGGTACGTAATCTCCCTTACCTTGGGCTTATACGGAACACTGGCTGTCGAAGGTGCTGGGGCCGATGATTTCTGCTGGCAACGTGAGCGATGTCCGCCACTCGAGCTCTGCTGGGAGAACTCTAGATCTTCAGTCCTAGCCCTCTTGGCCTCTCTCTCTTTTTTTTCACCTGTTCTTCTTCCATATGTTGAGTGAATATCACCAAGCGTGGGAAATATATGTCCTGGTGTAACATGGTGGTCCTACACTCATTAACTAAGGAGTTTGACACTCCGTTCACGAACTTGTTCACTCGAGCCCGCTGGTCGGCTACCATCTCCGGTGCATACTTGGATAACCGAGTAAATTCCAACGCGTACTCCTGGACAGTCATATCATTCTGTTTCAAGTTAATAAACTTCGCCGCCTTTGCCTCCCTCAATTCCAAAGGGAAAAACCTGTCCAAGAATGCTGTCATAAATTCATCCCAACCTACGGGACCCGCTCCAACTCCTCGACTGTCCCTCCACTTACAATACCAAATATAAGCAACTCCTTTTAGCTGGTAGGAGGCTAAGTCTACGCTCTCATTCCCTGTCACTCCCATGATGTGAGTAATCTTCTGAATCTCTTCCAAGAACTCATGCGGGTCTTCATCCACCTTTGACCCTAAGAATTCGGGTGGGTTCATCCAGAGAAAATCTCTTATCCTTGCTACTGCTTCATTTCGATTCTGAGGTACACGAGCCATCGCCTGCCAAGAATGCTGTCATAAATTCATCCCAACCTACGGGACCCGCTCCAACTCCTCGACCGTCCCTCCACTGACAATACCAAATATAAGCAACTCCTTTTAGCTGGTAGGAGGCTAAGTCTACACTCCCATTCCCTGTCACTCCCATGATGTGAGTAATCTTCTGAATCTCTTCCAAGAACTCATGCGGGTCTTCATCCACCTTTGACCCTAAGAATTCGGGTGGGTTCATCCGGAGAAAATCTCTTATCCTTGCCACCATTTCATTTCCATTCTGAGGTACACGAGCCATCGCCTGCTGGTTAATTTGAGCGGTCAGGGCTTGCGCCAATATGTGAAAGGCTGCTCGGAACTCAGCATGAGTAATATATTAATCCATTGGGTTCGCCTGGACTGGTTGTACCTGTTGGCGGCCGTTACCACGTCTTTCCTCGTTCGCTCGTTTGGGAGGCATTATCTGCGAGCGCGTAAAGCACGAGTCAGGGGAGGAACTGTTTAGAGCTTCATACTCTATGCACGATAAGGATCATGAAGAAAAGGGAACATTCCTAAAACATCTCATAGCCTCTTCGTCATAAGTGTGGCACGCTTCACACCCATGAAGAAGACTTTACGTAACGCGACTTTCAGACACCTTAGGGTACTATAAACTTTTGCTCTGATACCAAGTTTGTCATGACTCGAGTTCACACCCTAGAGGTAACAAGGGACAAGGACCCCAAAAGGCTCCATGTCAACCCATGGCATGATCATAGCATAACACTTAACAATAGAAATGACTAAAAACATGAATAAGCGGAAGCTAATACCCATAAGAGCAATTTAATAACACTTAGATATACCACTGAACATGTCTAGATAAATCTGAAAGCCTTCTACTAAATTGACGAGTTACTGGGACAAGCCCCCAGCTAACTTCCAACATCTGAAAACCAAAACATAAGGAAAATGAAATATAAATCCCGTCCTCGGAAGATAAGGACTCACCACTAGCAGCTGAGAGAGAATGAAGTGTATCTAACCACGAGACTGAGTCTGAAAATCTGAATCTATATCATGAAACGATATAGCACAAGAAGGCGTGCAATCAGTACTTGGAATGTACTGAGCATGCGGGATGCGTAATTAAACTAAACATACAAAATATACAAAGAGGAAGTAATTTAAACACACATTAATAGTAATATAACTGAAAGGATAAACAATCT
>JACEIK010013881.1:0-17409 GCA_018107945.1 Datura stramonium
TTAACGGAGGACATGACGACTCGTCCCCCGGTGACACGACTCGTTACCAGCTTTCATTAAGTACACTGGATCACCCTCAAAATTCTTCTCTAGGACCTCCTCACGATTGACATGACGACTCGTGGGGCTCCCCAACGAGTCTTCCAATGACCCGTCCTGCACTGCTGCAACATTTTCCAGATTTTGCCCCGTTTGGCTCCGGGTCTGATCCTTGAGTTCTCGAGGTATAACAATATCTCCCCCTTGGGAATATTCATCCTCGAATGTTAGAAACATGCAGAAAACTCAGAATCAAACTATCACCATATGCAATTACTGATCATTTATGCCGAAAGCTAGCGGAACAACTACCCTCAAGAAGAATTACATAGATGAACTGAATTCATACATCACATACATATATCACATCATAAAACAAACTTGCACGCATGAACAAAACATGAAAAACTGAATAGAGGTTTCGAGAAAAAATTGATACCTCAAACTGAAGCTGAGCCAGTAGGGAACAAATGGGGGTATTTAGCCATCATATCCACTTCGGCCTCCCACGTGGCTTCCTCGACATGTTGATTCCTCCATAACACCTTTACTGAGGCTACTTTCTTGTTCCTCAGTCTCCGAACCTGACGATCCAAGATTTCAATAGGAATTTCCTCATAGTTGAGACTATCCTTCACACCAACTCTTTCCACCGGGACCACTAAGGCGGGTATTCCAAGCACTTTTTCAAGAATGATACATGAAATATAGGATGAACTGAAGCGAACTCTGAGGGTAAATCAACTCATAGGCTAGTTTACCCACTCGCCTCATGATCCTATATGGGCCAATATAGCGGGGATTGACTTTCCCTTTCTTTCCGAATCTCGTTACTCCCTTCATGGGTGATACCTTCAGAAATACCCAATCATCGATCTAGAACTCAAGCTCTTTCCTCCTTATATCCGCATAAGACTTTTGGAGACTTTATGCCATTTTCAGCCTTTCCCTTATCAACTGAACTTTCTCAATGGCCTCATGGATTGAATCTGGACATACTAACGAAGCCTCGCCGATCTCAAACCACCCAATGGCCGATCTACACCATCGCCCATAAAGAGCCTCGAACGGTGCCATTTGTATGCTGGAGTGATAGTTGTTGTTGTAAGCGAACTCATCAAGAGACAAATGCTCGTCCCAACTACCCTTGAAGTCCATAGTACAAGCTCTCAACATGTCCTCAAGAGTCTGGATAGTCCACTCTGCTTGACCATCAGTTTGCGGATGAAATGTCGTGCTAAGCTTGACCTGGGTGCCAAGTCCCTTCTGAAATGACCACCAAAATTGGGAGGTGAACTAAGTACCTCTATCTGATATAATGGATAAGGGCACTCCATGCAACCTAAACAACTCTCAGATGTACAACTTTGCATAATCTTCTACTGAATCGGTGGTTTTGACCGGTAGGAAATGAGCAGCCTTGGTCAACCTGTACACCACAACCCAAATGGAATCATACTGCCTACATGTGCGGGGTAAACCGATTACAAAGTCCATGTTGATCTCTTCCCACTTCCAAGTAGGAATGATGATATATTGAAGTATACCCCCCGGTCTCTAATGCTCGACTTTCACTTGTTGGCAATTCGGGCACTTGGCTACAAATTCCGCAATATCCCTCTTCATGCCATTCCACCAGTAGATTTCCCGCAAGCTATGATACATTTTTGTGGCACCTGGATGGATAGAATATCTGGATCCATGAGCCTCATCCAACATCTGACTCCTCAAATCTCCCACATTCGGAACACATAAGTGACCCTAGTACCGAAGCACACCATCTCCCCCTTTGGAGAAGACTTCTACTTTCTGACTTTGAACAACTTCTTTCAACCTTACCAATGTTGGATCTTCATCTTATTTATCCTTCACCTCTGCTACCAGATATGACTCTGACCCGTTCTAAACTACCACCCCACCATCGGTCGAACCAACTAGCCTAACTCCCAACCGTGCAAGTCGATGTACCTCCTTTACCAGCTCCTTGTCTACTCTCACATGCGACACACTTTCCATAGAAAGTATATTAAGAGCGTCTGCTACCACGTTGGCCTTTCCTGGGTGATAAAGGACACTCATGTCGTAGTCCTTAAGTAGCTCACACCACCTCCATTGCTGAAGATTCAGTTCCTTCTGTGTGTACACATATTGTAAGATCTTATGGTATGTGAATACATCTACATGAACCCCATACAAGTAGTTTCTCCATATCTTTAAGGCAAATACCATTGCGGCCAACTCGAGATCGTGGGTTGGGTAATTATTCTCGTGAGTTTTCAGCTGTCTGGAAGCATATGCTACGACCTTCCCGTGTTGCATCAATGCACATCCCAGTCCGACCCTCGAAGCATCACAATATACGATGAAGCCATCAGTACCTTCCTTTAAAGTCAACATTGGTGCTGAAGTGAGCCTGGCTTTCAATTCCTGGAAGCTCCTCTCACAAGCCTCCGACCATTGGAACTTCACCTTTTTCTGAGTCAATCTAGTTAGTGGGGCTGCAATGGATGAGAAGCCTTCCACAAACCTCTGATAGTAACCTGCTAAGCCCAAAAAGCTTCTAATCTCCGAAGGGTTTACCGGTCTGGGCCAGTTCTTTACTTCCTCTATTTTCTGGGAGTCCACCCTTATACCTTCGCTTGACACTACATGTCCCAGGAATGCAACTTATTTCAACCAGAATTTGCATTTGCTGAACTTGGCATATAACTGGTTGTCCCTGAGGGCCTGGAGTGCTACCCTCAGGTGTGCGACATGTTCCTTCTCGCTCCGGGAGTATATTAATATGTCGTCGATGAACACGATCACGAACATATCCAAATATGCTTTGAATACCCTGTTCATTAGGCCCATAAAAGTTGCAGGGGCATTGGTTAGTCCAAAATACATAACAACGAATTCAAAATGGCCATACCAGGTCCTAAAAGCAGTCTTTGGGATGTCGTTCTCCCGAACCCTAAGTTGGTGATACCCGGACCTGAGATCTATCTTAGAGAAATATTTGGCACCCTGAAGTTGATCGAATAGGTCATTGATCCTAGGTAAAGGGTATCTATTCTTGATGGTGACCTTGTTCAATTGTCTATAGTCAATACACATCCGAAGGGAACCATCTTTCTTTCGGACAAACAACACTGGGGCACCCTATGGAGATTTTCTCAGCCTGATGAAACCCTTATCTAGCAAATCCTTCAACTATTCCTTTAACTCTTTTAGCTTGGCTGGGGCCATCAGGTAAGGAGGAATTGATATGGGCTGCGTATCGGGCAAGAGATCAATTTCAAAATCAATCTCCCTCTCGGGAGGAACACCTGGTAGGTCATCTGGAAATACCTCGGGATACTCACATACCACGGGGACTGACTGAATGGTCGGATTCTAGGATGTGGTATCCTTAACCCTAACCAAATGGTAAATACAACCCTTAGCAATCATTCTCTGGGCCTTGAGGTAGGAGATAAAGTGACCTACAGGTACCGCTGAACCACCCCTCCATTCTAACACTGGTTAATCTGGAAATTGGAACTTTACTGCTCTAGTCCTACAGTTAAAAGAAGCATAACATGCAAACAACCAATCCATACCCAAAATAATGTCAAAATTGCTCATAACCAATTCTACTAAGTCCACGAAGGTAACCTTATGCAAGAGTGTAATAGGGAAACCTCTATATACCCGCCTTGCTACGATTGAGTCACCAACCGAGGTAGACACAGAAAATGGCTCGGACAAGATTTCAGGACCGACTTTGAAGTGACTAGCAATGTAAGGTGGCACAAAAGATAGAGTGTCTCCCGGATCTAACAAAGCATAAGCATCAATATGAAAGACTCGCAACATACCCGTAACCACATCGGGAGAAGCCTCCTGTTCCTGTCGAGAGGCAAGTGCATAAAATTGGTTTTGGCGTTGGCCGCCATCTGAACCAGTCGAAGCACCCTAATGAGTTTGACGTGCCACTGGAACTGCTGAACTGGCTGCTGAAGTGTGGGCTCTACCACCCCCTAACCTAGCTGCGGGGCAATCCCTGAGTCTGTGTGCGGGTTTTCCATACCCAAAACAAGCGTCTGAGCCCACCAAACATCTCCCTGGGTGATTCTTGCCACAATTAGCACAATATGGGAACATGCGCTCTGTGCGCATGCTATTTTGACTCCTCAAACCTGCAGCCTTGCTCCTCTGACCGTCTTGTGGCCTAGATGGAGTACTAGTTGAAGATGGTGATGGTGTAATGGGCCTGTGCTGGGACTGTTGGTGAGGCCCACCCCCCGGCCTTGGATGGGAGAACCTGTGGCTATCAGTCCTGGCCCTCTTGACCTCTCTCTGCCTCATATGTGCTGCTTCCATCTGTTGGGCATAGAGGACTATACGTGAGTAGTCCATATCCTGATGAAGCATGGCTGTTCTGCAATCCTTATCCAGATACTCAGTACTCCCTACACGAATCTGCTCACCCGCGCCCTCTGCTCCATTACTAACTCTGGGGCATACTTTGACAGGCGAGTGAACTCAAGTGAATATTCTAGCACCGTCATCTTCCCTTTCTTGAGGTTAACAAACTTTGTTGCTTTCAATTCCCTCATCTCCCTAGGGAAAAACCTATCGAGAAAGGCCATGTGGAATTCATTCGAACTGATAGGGCCTACTCCCGCTGCCCTACTGTCCCTCCATTGCTTGAGCCAAATATACGCGACCTCCTTCAGCTGATAAGAGGCCAAATCAACACATTCCTCACTTGTAACTCCCATGACCTGAGTGACCTTCAAAATCCATTCGATAAACGCGTGTGGATCCTCGTCCACCTTTGCCCCTGAGAACTCGGGAGGGTTCATCCTAAAAAAGTCTCTGATCCGGGCCGCCGCTGCATTGCCGTTCTATGGAACCGACGCAACAGCCTGCTGGTTGACCTGAGCTGTTAAGGCCTGCGCCAACATTTGAATCGCCGCTCGAAATCGGCATGGGCAGCTGGCTCTGGTGCCTGGGGCTCCTGAACAGGTGGGGCTTGCTGATGCCCATTTTCATGGCCACCCTCGTGGCCTTCATCATTTCTGTTCCTCCTTCCGATTATCCTTATGGGAGCCATAATTTTTCTGCAATCGCGAAACGCACGAATTAGAAGGACAGAGAGGTTTTCACCGCACGACATAGATCATGAAAGAAGGAGATATTTCCTACAATGTTTAGTAGCATCTTCATCATAAGTGTGGCGCGCTTCACACCCATGAAAAAGACTCTACCTAACGCGCCTTCCAGACTCCCTAGGACACATCTGAACCTATTGCTCTGATACCAAGTTTGTCATGACCTGAGAGTACACCCGAGCTGTAGACACTAGACCACGAGCCCCGAAATACTCCAAGTCAACCCGCATATAACTAATTCATTCATAAAGGCGGAAAACTTAACTTAATAATCATGCACTAGCTGAAAATTTTAAGAAGAGGTGTAAGAAACAACCATACAAGATCCAAACATAAACGGCCGAATACTATACATAGGTCTGAAAGCCTCTAATCATAATAGACGGGTTGAAGGAAAAAGACCCCAACTAACCCCAACATTCTGGAAACAAAAGGGTAATTAAATTTCAAACAAGAAGCCCTCGAATCATGAGGACTCACCACCGAAGGTTGAGGGCAGAGTTGAGCGCAAGCTAAGAATGATGTTGAACCTGTGAACCGGATCCTAAAAATATGTGGGTCAGTACTTGAAAGGTACTGAGTATGTAAGGTATGCAAAACAATGCTTAAAACATAATAGTTATAGGAGTGGGGGCATCATGATCATAAAAACCAAAATCATAAGTATATCGTAAAGCTAAAGATTTTTCGAGTACATTCGTAAGCCTATCATAGTTATAACATGAGGGAAAATAATTCATAAAACATAACTTGAGCCAAAAGAACAAAATCGTGCATGCATCGACCATGAGGAACAATGGGAGATTTCTATAACCGACATACTCCACATGAGCACACATGGAGCCCGACCTGTAAACCTAGTCGGGAGGTCGTCCATATCTTGCCAAGGATATGAACCATGAAAGGCGTGATATCACTCATGAAGGCCTCGTAGGGCATAGGGGACAGTCACTGAGGAGGTCCCAACATAACCTACGGTGGCATGTAGTTTTGAGATTCGGGGCTTAACCTAGGCCCCGAACATACTCGGTGTTAAGTACTACTCTCAAAACATGCAACGTGCTCATAGGAATTCATACATAACACGCACCACTAGTTTAATCATGAAAATCACATCATCCTTAAGAATTCATAACGCTAGCCATGGAATTTGGGTCCGAGAGTCGGCCAAAGTCATAGTTCATAAATCGTACACAACATATGGGCATTGCCCCAAATTTTAATCATGCTTGAAATTCTTAAATTTATAGAAAACATGATCATGGTAACATGAGAAATAGAAAACTCGAAGACATGCTTTAAATTCAAAAATTCATATCACTCTTGCGGGATCATCATGAACATAAATTTTTACTAAAAATCCTTCATAATTGGGCATCCATAATTTTAGAGTCTCAAATCATGGAATATAAAATATGTACAAGTAAAATCATCCCAAACACTTCAAAACCCACAATTGAAACATAATACCACAAGCTCATGTAAACTTTTGAGAAATCATGAAAATGGGGTTAAGACTCATAAGAATTTAGCAAATTAAACATAGGAAATGGGAAGAAATAGGCATGAATAGGGACTAAACTACCCATTCAAACCCCACATACCTGGAAATTTCGAGACCCCTAACTCCCTTGAGAACCCTAGGTAGAGTCTTGAAGAACYTGAAGAAGACAMTTGAATTTCCTTTCCTCCTTCCTCTATACACTTACAAGCATCAAATGGGGTTTATCATGGCTGATTTCCCTTTAAAATACCCTGTCCCGACCTAAAAATGACGTAGTTTAGGTCTTAGGAGTGTAGAAATTATGAGAAGGCCCTTACTAATTCGCAGGAAATAACTGTCAGGCGACCCTTATGGACGACCTGACGATTCGTTTCCAGGGGAAATGAGTCGTTGGGTCCTTTCGTCAAGTCCACTGGAAATTTTCCCTTGGCTCTTAACGGAGGACATGACGACTCGTCCCTCGGTGACACGACTCATTACCAGCTTTAGTTAAGTACACTGGATCACCCTCAAAATTCTTCTCTAGGACCTCCCCACGACTGTCATGACGACTCGTGGTGACCACGAGTCGTTACGTAACCCATGGGGATCTCGAGTTCCTTCACCAACACAGGCCTTCCCACGATTCACTTAACGACTCGTGGGGCTACCCGACGAGTCATCCAACGACTCGTCCTGCACATCTGCAACATTTTCCAGAGTTTTCCCTATTTGGCTCCCGGGTCTGATCCTTGGGTTCCCGGGGTATAACAATATCTCCCCTTACTTGCATGTCTATGCAGATACCATTGTGGAGCGTGATACTCGATGCTGACGAGTCCGTTCGCGTAAATTCTATTGCTGAGATGAGCCTTCGCATTGATTCGTGAAGGCTGTCATTTCAGCTCTATCTATTTTATAGCCTATATTTTCTTTATTGGGGTTTGCATGCCCGACAGTTAGATCATGTAACTCTATTGATGCTCCATGGTCTTTTATGGGATTTAGGCTAGACACTTTGTATTTGAGTGATTGACGAATTGATAAATTTATTTTGGATTCTGTTGAATTCCCTATTCTATTTAAGAATGATTAATATGTTTAGACTTTTACATATTTACTCTCAGTACTTATATAAATGAGCATGTGAAATGGATAAGTTGGTTCGCCCTTGTGGGTGATGTTAGCGGGTGTCAGTCACGTCTAGGGGGTATTTTGAGACATGACACAGAGACTCTTCCTTTCCTTGCCATATGATTTTAGCGGTTGTCTGCAAAAGACATTGCTGTTATCACTTAATAACTGCATATTTAGTAAGCAAAAGATAATTACACCATATCATATTTCAACCTTGGTGTGTGATATCGGACTAGAGAAACATTGGTCAAAGTGCATATCAGCCAAGGCATCTTGTACCTTGCCGCTTGCATTGCTCCTTTTTCAGAAAGTATAGATGAGTTTGAGCTTCCCTACATGTACAACCAACTTGGTTAGTATCTATAGAACATCCTAAGTCTTAATTACAAGTTAATTTATAATATTTTATATATCTTAGTGCCATTTGATTGTATATTGTAATGCATTAACTGAAAAAGGAACCTACGCCCCCTAGAAAGTGTGACCTTTTTAGAGTTCAACCTAATTATATGCATATGATCGTAACAAGTTATGTGCATATTAGGTTTTTCTAATCCTTTATCTTTTCGTGATCTATTTTTTATGTATTTTCTAAGGTTATGGCACCTAGTAAGCAATGGATGAAACTTGTTGATAATCAACTCGATGAAACCTACTTAATGGGGGTGCAAAAGTTTTTGGATTATGCTTTTCGAAAAATAGGAGAAGAATATGAAATACGATGTCCATGTGTCAAATATTGTAATACAACTTTAGGAACTCGTAAGACAGTTGAGACACATTTAAAAGTACATGGAATAGTTCAAAATTATACTTTTTGGTATCACCATGGAGAATATTTAGGTGAGCCACTATTAGAATCAGAAGATGAATATGATGATGAAGTAGAAGAATGTGAGAGTGAAGATGGAGTACAAGAACTGTTAAGAGATTTATATCCTAATCTTGATGGAAGAACTACACATATTGATTGTGATGATTTACTTGAGGAGGAACCAACTGCTGAAGCAAAATTTTTTTACAGCCTATTGAAGAATTTCAAGCAGCCCTTGTACCAAAATTCAAAAGCTTCAAATCTTTCTTCTTTGATTTAATTTATTCATATCAAAAGTATGAGTTGTTGGAGTAATGATTCATCTACAATGTTACTGAAAATGTTAAAAGAGGAGTTGTTGCCTGATGGCGCCGATTTTTCAAACTCATATTATGAGGCAAAAAAGATAATTCAAGAATTTGGACTTTCTTATAACAAGATTAATGCTTGTACTAATGATTGCATGTTATACTGGAGAGAGGATATACTTGATTCTTACAAAGTTTGTGGTGCGTCCATATGGAAAATTGATAGATGTAATGGAGAAATAAGTAAGAAAAAGGGAAAAAAGATAGCATCAAAGATTTTACGCTATTTTCCCTTAAAGCCTAGGTTGTTTATGTCTAAAAAAATATCTACTCTAATGTTATGGCATAAGGATAAAAGAGTTAATGATGGAATAATGAGGCACCCAGCTGATTCTATGGCATGGAAGTTATTTGATGAACTTCATCCTTTATTTGCAGTTGAGGCTCGTAATGTTTGACTTGGACTTGCTAATGATGGATTTTAGCCATTTCGGAATTCAAAATCCTCATATAGCATTTGGCCTGTGGTTTTTATTTCTTATAATTTACCACCTTGGTTATGTATGAAACAAAAGAAATTTATTTTATCAATGCTTATTTCTGGTCCAAATGATCCAGGAGATGCAATTGATACATATCTTGAATCTTTAATAGAGGAACTAAAGGAGTTGTGAGTAGTTGGTATTGAGATCTTTGATGCATCAACTAAATAGAATTTTAAGTTGCATGCTTCCTTGTTATGGACTATTAATAACTTTCCAATATATGAAAATTTATCTGGATGGAGTATAAAAGGAAAATTGACATGTCCATGTTGCAATAAGGACACTTCCTCAATTCGATTGGCTAATAGTAAGAAGCAGTGCTTTATGGGTCATCCTCGTTACCTTCCTCTTAATGACAGCTGGAGGAATGACAAGGAGTCATTTGATGGTACAAAAGAGAAAAGGATCCCACCAAAAATGCATTCTAGTATTGAGATATTTAATCAAATGCAGGATATTGGAGTGCTACAGTTAACAAAGGATCCAAAGAAAAGAAAGAAGATATCATATGAAAATCGAAAGGATAATTGGAACAAAAAAAGTATCTTCTTTGAACTTCCATATTTGACGTCTCTCTTGTTGAGACATAATTTGGATGTTATGTATATTGAAAAAATATATTTGATAATATTATGGGGACAATCATGAATGTCAAAGGAAATACCAAGGACACAATTCAAACTCAGTTAGACTTGTAGGAAATGAACATTAGGCCGAAATTGCTCCCCATCCAAAGAGGGGATAAAGTTGAAGTTCCAACTGCATGCTACACATTGCCTCCATAAGATACACACAAGTTCTGCCTTTTCTTAAAGAAGTTAAAGGTCTCTGATGGATTTTCCTCTAGTATTTCTCAATATTTGAGCCTGAAAGATCATAAGATATCTGAGTTGAAAAGTCATGATTGTCATGTTCTTCTGCAACACCTACTCCCTATTGCACTTCGTGGTATGTTGTCCAAAGAAGTGTGTGAACCGCTTATTGAGTTATCTTTATTTTTTAGTGTGCTTGGATTAAAGGAGTTGAGGATTTATGACATAAAGCATATTGAAGTACAAATTCCTATTACACTTTGCAAGTTAGAAAAGATCTTCCCTCCTTCATTTTTTGATGTGATGGTGTATTTGCCTATTCATTTAGCTAGTGAAGCTGCGATTGCTGGACCTATTCACT
This sequence comes from Datura stramonium, assembly GCA_018107945.1. Taxonomy (NCBI): domain Eukaryota; kingdom Viridiplantae; phylum Streptophyta; class Magnoliopsida; order Solanales; family Solanaceae; genus Datura; species Datura stramonium. The sequence continues at coordinate 10,641 of JACEIK010013881.1, forward strand.
ATCGGTGGATGTATCCTATAGAACGATGATTATATTTTTTGAAATCTCTCACTTGTAATAGGGCATGTCCAGAAGGTTCTATTGTAGAGGGATACTTAGCAAATGAATGTATGACTTTATGTTCAAGGTATCTACATAGGATTGACACAAAATTCAATCGCCCTGAATGAAATTATGATGGGGGTTTAAAAAAATCTAATGGAGGTTTATTTGTATTTTGTCAATCTGGAAAAACTCTAGGATCTAAAAATCAATGTGAGCTTGAAGCAAATGAATTGGAATAAGCGCGCGCGCGCACACACACACACACACACACACACACACATACACACACACACACACACACACACACACACATATATACTGAAGAATTGTGATAAAGTCATATCATATATTGAGTGTGGAAATTTGTTTCATATCATCTCATTTTTCTTTGTTTCCCTTAGGGTAATCTATTTTCTATATGACATTTATGATTCACTTTAATTTTGTAGAGAGTTTGCACAAACTCATGTGGATACTGCTCAACATTTGGCTGATGTAGAATGAAATCGAAAATTTATTGAATGTCTTAAAGTTAGGGAGAGTAACACATAAACATCAAATTTTACATGATCTTGTTGATAGGTCGCGCAATTGCATAAAGGAGATAATAGTCGGATCATGAAAGATCTGCTCTCACTTTCACGCGGTCCTACCCAATATTTGACATATTGTAATGGTTACATTGTTAATGGGTACAGATTTCACGTAGAAGATTATGATTAAAAGTTAAGGACTCAAATTTTTGATGTTGTTGTAGTTGATGAGAATGATAAAGATAGTGAGAATCTTGATTACTATGGAGTTTTAACAGATGTGATTAAATTGTAGTTTGCCATGGGTAGAAAAGTGATTTTGTTTCGATGTAATTGGTTTGACGTGTATGATAAAATAAAAGGAGTTAAAAAAAGATGAGTATGACTTCGTGAGTGTTAATCCGGAGAGATTTTTGAAAATAAATGAGCCTTTTATTTTAACAGACCAAGCATCTCAAGTGTTTTATGTTAATGATAATTTCAAAAAAGGTTGGCATGTAGTGAGAAAGACTCAACCTCGTGACTCATATGATATTATGGAATAAATGGATGATGATACAGCAGACTTAGGAAATCCTTCAAAAAAGAAATGAAAAGAATTGATGAGGTGAAGTATCTCTTTATAAATTAATTTATTCATTGTTACATATTTTGATGGCATGATTTCTTTTATTATTACATTGTTACACATGTTCTTTTATTGTTTTTTTAACTTTTGTCTCTTTATAGGTTCAATATGAAACCATCAAACACTGAAAATGAGGTGGAATCAACTATGAAGACTACTACCAAATATGCACTTGTCGCGCCTGGTGCTATAGGAAAGGGATGAGGACGAGGGCTTAGATATTTGATTGAGAAAGAGAATATGTCGACTAAGAATTTATTTTCTCAATCGAGTGATCTAGTTAAGCAATACATCTAAACAATTGAAACAAGTAAGATGTTTTTAAATCTACTATTTTTAATCTGCATAACTGAATTTATATGCTAAAATATTAGTAATATGATTTCCTTTCTTCAGGTGCTATACGAAAGGGACGAGGACAAGGGCTTAAAAACTCTACCGTGTCTGCTAGTCAAGAAATGGGAAAGATACATAAGAACTCTATGCTTCTTGAAAAAGAGTTTATGGAAATTAATACTCCATTGCCTCCATCTACTGAAGAAGTTAAGCACACTCAAAAACTTGAAACAAGTTTTTTTTTAAAATTTATTTTGTTTTAATTGCATATATAACTGAAATTTAATATGAAATCTTTTACTGATGAAGTTAAGCACACTCAAAAAGTTGAAATAAGTAAGTTTTTTCAAATTTGTTGTGTTTTTATTTGCATATATAAATGAAATTTAATGTCAAATCCTTTACTAATATGATTTCTTTGGTTCGGGTTCTATTGGAAAGGGAGGGGAGGAAACAATTAGATCCTTGTGCTCCTCTTTTGGGATTTGTACAAATGAGGTGGAATCTTTCCACAAGAGTGTCCCTTATGCTAGTCAATGTATGCAAACTCCTTCTTCTAAAAGCAAAAGATCGAATTCTACCATATCTTCTAGTCAAGAAATGAAAATAATGGATAAAACCCCATTGGTTCTTCAAAAAGAGCATATGCAAACTAATATTTCATGTCGTCCACCTACTGATCAAGTTATGCAACACTCCCAAATACAAACAGGTATGATATTTTGAATCCATGTATTATTGATTTGTATAAATTAATTTTATTGATATAGTTTTTACCAAATTATGCAACTATAGGTTCATCTAGTCCTAGAAAGATAAAAACAGTTCGAGGGAGAAGCAAGTGCAAAGAAGTTACATCACTTGAAATCAGACAAAAGTTGAAAGTAATCTTTTATAATAATTGAATAGTTGGAACAAATAACAAACCTTTTTCGAGACACTTGGAAAAAATAGTTCGTGATCGTAATATGTATCCGTTGGGAGTATTATTGTGAAATGATATTGTGCAAGAAAAGTTGAATCACATGCGGACAGTTGTTGAGGTAACAAATGTAGTCAAGAATATGACTGTGGTTTCATTACCTTTTTTTTTTTTTTGCATTCATTCTATATACAAGAACTCTTTTCATGAATGTTATGTCATTTTTATGTCTTTAATATTGAGATTCTCTATCCGTGAAAATAACTGAATATGCAAAAAATGGACAGTGTTCCTGGTAAAACTCCCTCAGGAACCTGAGCTGCACTTTGATGAATAACTAAAACTAAAACCTTCTCAACCTTAGGATTACTAGCTGATCTTTGGTTGCCCTGAGATGTAGAGGTTTTAGAGAAATCTTATTATCTAGGAAAAAGTTGGTATGTATTGAAGACCAACATAAAATTGTAGTTACATTAATTCTGATTGATCCTGTTGAATAGTTGTGCTATTTCCGGAGTAAGTGAAAAGCTGACATTCATATTTTGTCTGTACATTCTAGCATGTTTGCTCTATAAAAGATGCTTAGAAGGAACTGAAAGAATCTGAAAAGTAATAAGGACGAAAAGTATATTGAATTTCGTAACAAAAAAATGTAACAACACAGTTTCATGTTTTAGACAATACTCTTGTTAACAAAATACCTACTGGGAAAGGACAATAACATCTGTCCAATGTTTTACAGGCTCTTAATGACTACTTGGAATCTATCCTAAAAAAAGGAGACAAAGAGACTTGGGGTGGTTAGAATAACTTCTGACTTTCATATATTTGAGAAATCCAAAGTTTTTTGCTCCTTCAATATTGAGATATCTATTTTTTGGGAGGATATCTATAGAATTTCCTTCTGTTACTTATGCTTTTAAAATTTGATATTTGATATTTATCAATATCATGGAGCAGGCTGCACGTTCAGTGTATTGAGAATCATTATGCATATATCATAAAGTTTGAAACTAGGTTGAGTATAGGAACAATCCTCTATCATATTCCACTTAAATGTTGTTTCCATATTTTTGGGGAACTCCTGCATAGCTGCACTATCCCTCTCTGAGTCTGGAGCATTGTTCAAAAATGATACAATAAAACTGCAAAAGATTCCAATTAGTAATAACATTTTTCTTCGAATGGACATACACGTACATATATCTCTTTGGGGTCTTAGTTGAGTTAAAATGGCATGCATTGCTGGTTATGTTAATTTGAACTGATCAAATATGCAAATATCCAATTTGCAGTAGTATGCTATAGGATTTTAAGTCAGTAGAAACCCAAAGCCCATGAATACATCCACCTAAGTGCTTTATAATAATGAAAAGTATGGGGAGAAATTATGCTAAGATAACAAGCTGATTTACAAGTTTCATATTACTAAGACAATCCTTCCATAGCTATTCCAAAATCCCAAAAGGCTCTTAATGACTACTTGAAATCTATCATCAAAAATAGGAGACAAAGAGACTTGGGGTGGTTAGAATAACTTATGATTTTCATATATTTGAGATATCTCTTTATTCAAGTTAACCAATGTCATTGTTCTTTGTCTGATGAGATTCTTTTCTACTAGTTATCTTGCTTTTGCTTCTTTCTGAACCTATAAAATTGCTGAGCTTTTGAAACGTCCTCTGAAATTGCTTTTGCTGCTCCATTTTGCTTACTGCACAAGTGTCATAGACATTACTTGAGTGTGTAGTTGTGTATTTCAAATAAATTGCTTTTTTGTTATTTTATTTCTCCTATTTCTAGCTGATCTGTTTTCACTTGTCTGAGTCTCATGTGATTAACTTTTTTAGTTAAATTGCACATATGATAATTCACTTTTGAGAAAAAAACATCGGCCACATGCTGCCAAAGTTGAATAATAGCATATTGAAATGGTTAATAATGCAGTACACAGAGAATCTAAAGGAACTTGTGGTTTCATTCTTCTGTTGGCTAATCGATAGTTTATGATAGTAGTTGGATTCCTCTTGGATTACGACACTGGTAAACAATAATGAAATATATAATGGACACCAAGGTGCATTTTAAATACATAGAGTAGAATCTGTACATTGGGACTTTTTGTTTGGAACTTGGTCAAGGTGTGCTTATTTTACACGACCAAAACAAATGATTAAAAATCCAAACTGCTTAAGATGGAACAAAGACCGATACTTTATGATAGCGGAGTATTTGGACATTAGAGATATGTTTTAGGCTCTATATCTATAATGCACCAAAACCTTTTCCCCTTGGATAGCTATGAATCTAACTTTTTCCCTTCTCAACCATTCCTTTGTTGATTCATGTAAACTGTAACAGAGCACGATATTATCTTGCAACATATTAACTTAATCCGTGTTTCGATTATTGTAGGATAAATTTGAGAGTTTTGACATGAATGATCGTTGTGATCATATCATTGAATGGATGAAAGAGTTATGGAACAAACGGAGAAGACACTTGCATGCAAAATATGTGAAGGATAAGCCAATCCAACATGCTCTTAAAAATATTCCAAAGGGAGTAGACAAGAAAGAATGGGAATGGTTAGTAAAGGAACAATGTTTTTCAAAAAGTTTTCAGGTATGCCTAGTGATTTAATGGTTTATATATCCAAAGCATTTGAAGCTTGATTCCCCTCCCTAGCACCAAATATCTTTTTTCCACTGTGCCCGAAAACAAACCTAAGTATACTTTTTAAGTTTAGTTATTACATTTAAGCTTATTTTTTCACAAATACAGGAAAGAAGCTGCAGGAATGAAGCAAACCGAGCTAAGTTGTTGATGCTTCATCATATTGGTACCAAGCCTATTCAAGAGATTATTTATCAAAATGTATTATCATATAAAACCTCTATTTTTCTAAAGGAAATATTTACAAAGTGTTATTTGACATGTTTGCCTTTGATATAAAGGGTGGGAAAGATGCAATCCACCAGATTTGGCGACTATTTTCTTTGATACTGGAAAGAAAGATAACAAGCTTGTTGAACCTAAAGCAATTGAAAAACATGTGCATTTTTGGTAAATTGAATATCTAAATTACTTGAAATTGTTACGTGTTCTGATAAGAAGTATTCCTTTATATGTTTTGTAGGCTCAGATCGAAGAAATGGTTCAATTAAAGCCATCATTGCCTAGCATAGAGATTGTAGAAAAATATTGTGGACCTCAAGCTCGTAGTCATATATTTGGCTTTGGGGGTGGAGAAAGGCGAAAGACTTAAAAGGTGACACTTTTTCAAAGTTTGAATTACTGTCTGCGCTTCGTGCAACTCGAGAGGAAAACAAATGCTTGAATGAGGAAAAAAAATCCTTGAATGATTGCTTGTCTACCTTAGAAGATGAGATAAAAGAAATTAAGAAAATTAAAGAATTTCTTGCTACTCAACAATCACATGTCTCGCCTACAACATCGCGCGTTTCAACTGAACGACCATGGTTCTTGCCTGTTGACCAAGTTAGTAACGATTTACCTGACTTTTTAATTTATTTTGTTTATTTGTGTAAGTTATTTTCTATCTTGTGCTAATTTTAGCAGTTGGTCGACTTCACCCTTCTAAAGAGAGTACTTCTATCATATCCTTTGTATCAAATTCCTTAACATCGACAAATGAATAATGGTTTTAACCTACGTGAGTAATATAGTCATAAAAGATGTACAAGATAGAAAAATATTTAGTTGGATACTTGACTGAGAAACTGCCGGTCCTATTCCTCGGCCCAATACGTTAAGATTTTAGTGTTCTTCTTCAATGCCCTCCAAACTATCAAAAACTCTGTTCTATACTTTTCCAACATTAAACAGTGTCGACACTTATCCAACCTCATCATTGGATAAGTACTTTTCTTCTATAGATGCAAACATCCATGTAATCAACAATTCACTGCCTACTCTTAGAGCTTTATTTGGTCCAACTAAACTAGCATATTAATACAATAAATCCACACCCAAAGAACAACAAACCTTAGATTATTGGAAACTTTAACGGAAACCTCATCAGGAGAAGCTATTCAGCATTATATATTCTTGACAGGCCCATTCTGGAAACCTCATCAATCTTGATTTATTGGTTAAAAATCCATATGTCCTTTGTAAAATTAAATACTGATGGTTTAATTAAGGATGGCAGGTGCAGCAAAGATGATATAGTGAGGGATAATGTAGGCAGATTCATCATGTGTCTTTCTTCACCACTAGGACAAGGGCACAACAATTGGATAAAGACTGGAATGTTGGTGTTCTTAACCTATAATGTTATTC
>JACEIK010013885.1:0-18968 GCA_018107945.1 Datura stramonium
TTGCTATTTCTCGAAAGTCCAAAAGGGAGAAATACTCACTTTAGGGCTAGGAGTATATTGACACTAATTTGGAGAAATTCCACTTACCTTAGCTCGGTAGGATGACGATTCGCCGATCGAATTTCACAAAACTAACTTCACAGGAATGCTCTCTGCAGCCTTATACTCCGGTATCTAGGATTAATTTGAGTTTGGACCGCGTCTGACGGCGTAATCCGATGAATATTTATCATAAATCTTCGTTCCGCTCTGTCTCAGGTCGTTTCTGGAAATTAAAAGTGGGAAAATGAGATAAAAACCAAAGTGAGGGGTTTATATACTTGGGCCTGGACAGGGCCTCCGTGGCACGCCGCCATCACGGAGGCCCTCCCTCCGTGGCACGCTGCCATCGCAGAGGGGTTCTGCCCCCACTTCTCCCACGGTGGTTCAATGCAATGTTTGTCTGGTCTTCCCCCGGGCCTTTTCCTAGCATGTATGAAATTCTAAAACTCTTAACCAACTTGCGAGTAGGCCATCTACATGACGAGAATTTACAGGGTGTAACATGAATGGTCCGCTCAGCTTGCCCATCTGTCTGCAGGTGGAAAGTTGTGCTGAGCTTGACCTGGGTATCATGTTCCTTATGAAAAGACTTCCAGAAGTGAAAGGTAAACTGGGTACCTCTGTATGAGATAATGGATAATGGCACCCCATAAAGTCTGACCAACTCCCGAATATAAAGCTTAGCATAGTCCTCAACTAAATCTGTAGTTTTAACTAGGAGGAATTGTGTTGACTTAGTCCTCCGATTTACTACTACCCAGATAGAATCATGTTGCCGATGAGTTCAAGGTAGACCCGTAATAAAATTCATATTCATTTCTTCCTACTTCTAGATGGTATGTTGATATCCTGAGTCATACCTCCCAGTCTCTGATGCTCTACCTTGACTTGCTGGCAGTTCGGGCACTTAGCTACAAATTTAGTGATGTCCCTCTTCATGCTGTTCCACCAGTAAATATCCCGCAGATCGTGGTACATTTTAGTAGCACCAGGGTTGATGGAGTATCTCGAGCTATGTGCTTCATCTAGTATCTGCTATCTGAACTCATCGACGTTCAATACACACAACCTGCCCTGGTAACGGAGCACACCATCTCCCCCTTGGGAAAAAGCCTCAACCTCTTTTCTGAGAACTACTTCCTTCATCTTAAGTAAGATGAGATCTTCTTCTTTTCTGGACTTAACTTCAACAACCAACAATCTGACCCACTTTGCATTACCACTCCACCCTCAGCCGAGCCAACCAACTGCACCCCTAACCGAGCTAGTCTATGAATATCCTTCACCAATTCTTTTTTCCTTCCTCAACATGAGTCACACTACCCATAGTCACTCTGCTCAGGGCATCAGCCACGATATTGGCTTTGCCCGGGTGATATAGCACGCTCATGTCATAATCCTTCAGGAGCGCTAACCACCTTCTCTGACGAAGATTTAGGTCCTTTTGACTGAATACATACTGAAGGCTCTTGCGATTGGTGAAAACATCCATGTGAGCCCCGTATAGATAGTGTCTCCATATCTTCAACGCAAACACCACCACTGCCAACTCCAAGTCATGATTTGGATAATTCTTCTTATGAACTTTGAGCTATCTGGAGGCGTAGGCTGTCACCTTGCACCGCTGCATCAGTACGCAATCGAGTCCAACTCTAGAAGCGTCACAATAAACTACAACACATCTGATCCTTCTGGTAGGGTCAACACTAAGGAGGTAGTGAGTCGAGTTTTTAACTCCTGGAAACTCTTCTCACACACATCTAACCACTGAAATTTTACCTTCTTCTAAGTTATCCTAGTTAGAGGAGATGTTGTAGAAGAAAAACCTTCCACAAAATGTCGGTAATACCTGGCTAGACCCAAGAAACTTCTGATTTTGGTTTGGGAGGTAGGTCTGAGCCAGTCTTTCACCGCTTTTATCTTTTGAGGATCAACCTGAATACCCTCACCCGAGACCACATGACCCAGGAAAGTCACGGACTTTAACTAGAATTCACATTTGCTGAACTTGGCGAACAATTGGCAGTCTCTAAGTGTCTGGAGCACTATCCGCAGTTGATTAGCATGCTCTTCCTCTTTCCTCGAGTATACTAGAATGTCGTCGCTAAATACAATGACGAACCTATCCAGATAATTCTTGAGGACTCTGCTCATCAGGTCCATAAAGTTGCCCCTCTGGGCATTTTTTAATTCGAAGTACATACACTTGTAGTGACCATACCGAGTCCTGAAAGCTGTTTTCGATATGTCACACTCTCTGACTTTTAGCTGATTATACCCCTACCTGAGATTTATTTTGGAGAAATAGTTGGTTCCCTGAAGTTGGTCAAATAGGTCATCAATTTTGGGTAGGGGATACCTGTTCTTGACCATGACCTTGTTCAACTGACGATAATCCATGCACATTCTAAGGGTACCGTCTTTCTTTCGCACGAATAGTACTGGAGCACCCTAGGGAGAGATGTTGGGTCTGATAAAACCCTTATCAAGAAGATCTTCTATCTATTCCTTCAACTCCTTAAGTTCAACCGGATCAATTCTATAAGGAGGGATGGAGATGGGCTGAGTATTTGGGAGAAGATCTATACTGAAGTCGATTTCCCAGTTAGGAGGAACTCCGGGAAGATCTTCAAGGAACACATCTGGAAATTTGCTGACAACAAGGACTGACTAGATAGTTGGGGTCTTAGAGTTGGGGTCTTTGACCCACACTAAATGATAAATGCATCCCTTATAAATAAGCTTTCTGGAGTTAAGGTAGGAAATAAACCTACCCTAAGCGCTGACCTAATGCCTGTACATTCTAGAGTTGGCTCATTAGGGAATTGAAACTTGAAGATCCTAGTTCTGTAGTCGACTGAGGCATAACTGAAGTGTAACCAATCCATGTCAAGAATAAGGTCGAAGTCAACCATGTCTAACTCTACAAGGTTAGCTGGAATGACTTTATTGAAGACTGAGACTGGCAAGTTTCTATACACCTGGCTGGCTCTAACTGACTCGCCAACTGGGGTGGAGACTAAAAATGGTTCTAAGAGGACCTCTAGACTGCTATTAAACTGAACAACTATGTATGGAGTCATGAACGATAGTATGGCCCCTATATCTAGTAGGGCATATACATCTAGGTGGAAAAGAGCAACATACCTGTGACCACATCTGGTGAGCTATCTGATCTTGACAAGATGATAATGCATAAAAACGGTTTAGGCGTTGACCTCCCTCCATACTAATGTATTAGCCTGCTGAGCTAGTCGGCTTTCTGGAGCTGTTGAGGTAGTCGATTGTGACCTTTCTCGTCCTGCTGACGGGCATTCCTTAAGCCAATGACCAAGTTGTCCACAACCAAAACAACCCTCTCGACCCTAAAGACACTCCCTTGGGTGGTTCTTGCCACACTTGGGGCAAGCTTGATATCTGTTGCAGGCACTGTAACTCTAGGACTGAGAGCTAGAGGCTCCACCCCTTTGATCCTGGCAGGATCGAAAGGTAGGGGCACTGGCTGAGCTGGGTGTTGGAGCTCTCTGCTGCTGCTATGGGAGACTACTACTGTCGGATCTCTAGTGGTCATAATCTGATTGGCCAGTCCTTGCCTGTTTGTTCTTTCGCTCCATGTCCCTCATTTTTTATGCCTCAATCTGCTGGGCATAGGTAATCAGGATGGAGAGGTCGATATCCTTAATTAGCATTGCTGTCTTACACTCTCAGAAGACCAGGTTTGACACCCCATTAACAAACTTCAGCATGTGAGCCCTTGGCTCGGCCACCATCTCTTGAGCGTATTTGGACAACCTAGTCAACTCCAAAGCATATTCTTCTACTGTCTGGTTTCCTTGTCTCAGATTCATGAATTCCGCTACTTTTACCACCCTAAGCTCCCGAGGAAAGAATCTGTCCAGGAAGGCTATAGTGAACTCCTCCCATTCAACCGGTCCTACTTTCGCTGGCCTTCCCTCCTTCCACTATTTGTACCAGACCTGGGCTACCCCTTTCAGCTGGTAGGAAGCCAAGTCGGCACTCTCGGAGGGACTAAAACCCATAATTCAGGTGATCTTCTTAATCTAATCCAAAAATCCTTGTGGGTCCTCTCCTACCCTAGATTCGTGAAAAATTGGAGGGTTCATCTGAGTGAAATTTCGAACTCGGGAAGCTGCTGCAGACCTATTGTTGTTGACTAGAACCACCTGCTGGTTCACCTGGTTGGTAACCATTTGAGCGAGCAGTTGGATATCCGCCTTGAACTCTACAATAAACACTGAGCCGTTTTGAGGGGCTGCCGGGGCTAGTGGGGTAGGTCAGCAAGCATTACCGGCCCTTCTTCTATTACCACGTCGTGGAGGCATGATTCACTAAAATGAAACAGAGCATGAGTTAGGAGAACGATTCTGGAATTGAATTTCAACGCATGATAAAGAGTATGAACTAAAGGAAATTTTTCCTAATAACATCTTATAGCCTCCCCATCAAAAGTATGGCGCGCTTCACACCCATTAAGAGGACTATACTTGATGCGTCTTTCAGACATCTGAGGATACTCTAAACCTAGTGCTCTGATACCAAGTTTGTCAGGCCCCGAGCTTGCACCCTGGAGGGGACACGGTACTTGGAGTCACAAGTAACCCCAAGTCAACCCTTGGTCTACCATACACTAGCATTCTAAGTAAACTTTAAAATATAAATATATGTACAGCGAAAACTTAAAAGCAAAAATATAAACATTTAAGAGAACAAAGTTAATTCATAATATTTGAAATATTAGAACAAAACTACAAGTCTGAAAACCAAATCTGCATCTGAAAGCCACTACGACTGATGAGTTGTTGGGACAAGACCCCAACTAAATCCAAATCTAAATAGAAGGAAATAAAATGTAACTGAATGAAATAATCTCCGTCCTCGAAAGATGAGGACTCTAACTAGATCCGCTGAAGTCTTCGAAGAGCGATCGGCTAGCGATTCTAAGACTGAGATCCTGCAGTTGTATCATAAAATGATACAACATAAAAGTATTTGTCAGTACTATGTGAGTAAGTGGGATAAAACATAACACAATGGAATAAAAGTGTTGAACTGAAAATACATGCAATGACCATCTAAAGCTGTTGAACTGAATAACTAAAATAACTGAGATGGTCTAAAAGACCCTGTCTGCTGGTCAAGCACATGCCCTAAATCTGGGTAATGATCTGAACTGATCTGAAATTGAGTTGAGCTGACTAGTGGGAGAGTCTATAACCGACATATAACCACGGAGCTAGACGTGGAGTCGGATGTATACACCCCATCGGTAGGACCCAATATACCTTGCCAGGGTATAAAGGAATGAACTGGGTGATCACAAGAATCTAGGGCCATGAGGCCAATAAAACTGTAAACCTACAGTGGTAACGTAGTTCTGGGAACCTGGATGCACTGGAACCCCAGTCCGCTCGGTGCTCAGTCCTACTCACACTTGATAGTCATAAACTGAATACTAAGCTGGTAGCTCGAAACTGGGGCCCAAGACTAATTAGGGATACATATATGAAAGCACCTTGAGAGTCTTATCGAACAAGATTCTGGAATTTTAGTTAGAGTTTCTTATTTGGAAGCGTCGTAACCATCTAAAGAATAAACTGTGATATGAAGCTGGGGTCCTAAGGCTAGTCAGAGCTGCTTATCTAAAGTCTCATGACTACCTAGTGGACCACTAAAACCGAGTTCTAAATTTGATTCTGATAACTGGGAGGTACTACTGACACCTCGGTTTAAATTTCTGTAGTCAAACTGATCAGTTAACATTTCTAACTGACACTAATAATTCAAACATTTTGGCTAAAATTGAATTGGCAATAATCTGATTGAGTTTCAATGCTACAAACAACATGGGAGTCCCCCAACACGGATAAAATCAAGAAAACTTTCGATATTCAAACGCTATCGCAAGATTCAAGATTTTCTATGTTCAAGAACTAGGGCTAACTTTCACTTCTCAAGAACAAACATCATTTCAATCATAAACTGATGGGAAATATCTATAATTAACACGAAATAATATTCCACATGAATTACACAAAATGTGACTAACAATTTCTTAACATTCGATATCTTCAGGGCTAGAATTGATAGAGAAATAAGGAGAAATTTAGGGACACAATGGAAGAACTATTCCCTTGTTCAATTCCCACATACCTGGTGAAGAAGCCCGAAGAATTTCCTTGAGAAACCAAGGAGAAATAGACTGTCCTAGTTCTTGCTATGGAATGCTCTAAGAGAAGTCCTACGATGTTTTCTGATAATCTGAATGGGGAAAAAATGAGGAAAGAAACCATTCAACCCCTCTAAATTCCCTTAAAATATAGAAAAATGATGTAGTTTAGGGTTGAGAAGGTTAGGAAATCACTAAAACACCCTTAGGATATTCACAGGAAAACTGACTTTCGGGCCACCCACGAGGGACCTAATGGGTCATGGCCAGTGACCACAACTCATGGTCACAGTCATGAGGTGCACTGCCTAGAACCTCCTGTTTGGCACCATGAGGGGACCTAAAGAGTCATGGTTGATGACCATGACTCATGTTCACCACTCATGGACTACACTGCCCCACATTTCCCTTGAGTCCCCACAAGCGACACCACGGCTCGTGGTGTCCCAAACGAGTCGTGGTGAGGACCCGTTGGGTACACTGCCTGGCCTTCTCTAATTCTTAATCAATCCTGACAACAGGGCACCCCGCGACTTGTGGTGTTGACCACGACTCGTGGTCACACCTGTGGTCACCCCCTTCTTCCAAAATTTTCAAATAAGTTCTTAGTCCTCACCACGAGTCACTTAACAACTCGTGGTCAGCTCTCACGGGTCACTGAATGACTCATTCTGTGACCTGGTGCAGCATTTCTAGTTTTCTCTAATTTAAGTCCCGGGTCTAGTCTTTGGGTTTCTGGGACATTATACTATCGATGATGTAGGGTGAAACTGTCGAATTTAGTAACCTAGTATAACGGGAAATAGTAAGCTTAGAGTAGCGAAAGAAAAAGGGAAGAGATGATTATATCTCCATGTATAAAATCTGGTAAGTTGTAGTTGTAAAAGAATAAAGCTTGATTTATGTGCTAGAGGAGTTAGACTTCATATAATGGCTTATATGCAGGTGCAACGATAAGGTGTTGATTTGTCCTATGGGCATTAGTCGTGGTGATGGTTTCTCTATTAAAATTCAATTAATGGAATAAAACTTGATATGATGAAGCCATTGAATTGACAGGGAACTGTGTTCAACTGCTAAGCATGTTCGTTTGCATTTTTATTGAGATGAATGACGTATTGTGCAAATATTCGAGTGGGGGAGATTTACGAAGAAACAATTTGTGGGGAAACTAGGAGAAGAGCCTCTCGAGGTACTGCTTGAATAGTACCGCTGTAGCAGATAGGGAACTGCTGCAGCGTGGTGACAGTAATGCCGTTGCAGCATTGCACAATCTCGCGAGCGGGCCATATAACACCTCCTTGTAAATTTTTGAATATAATTGATAGGATAACTAGAAAGGAACGTATTGAGCTCAAAATTAAGAATTTCTTTATAATTGTTGTTATATAAATCTAGTTGTGTGTATGAATTATAGATTGTTGTACTATGATATGCGACTCTTGTTTGCGTGTGTGGTTAATTGATATTTCAAATAGTGATATGTCGCGTCTAAATGATATATGGAATCTGTGATATCCGAGCAAGTGAAGGAAGAGATACATCATTTTCATAAGGTAAATCATTGACATGCTGAGTAAGAGGCCTAGGGTCGAGATAAGACCTGAATGAATAAACTATATGATCAAGCTGGGAGTGAGGGCTTTGATATAAGTGGTTCGTGCCCGAGGTGATCATCCAAGCGAGCAACATGAGAAAGCACACAGACAGGTATGGTTAAAGACCATACAGTTGGGTGTATGGACTTGAGTACACAGACAGGTATGATAAAGGTCTTATATGGCTGGGTGTACAGTACATAGATTTCTAGAGTCCCCTACAGGTCATGACTGGAAGTGAAAACATAAGACCCTCCGGCGTGTGTGTACAGTAGTATGACAGAGGCGTGTGCCTGGAGCATAACCAATGGTATGATTATGACACAGAAATTGTACAGGTATGACATGAGGTACATACAATGACAGTGACAATGACGTACAAGTATACGAGTGTCAAATGAGATACACCGATATAAATTTGAGTACGACATAAGAATATTTGAATTATTTACGTTTTTTGTGGCTTAATGTTAGAGTTTTGTGATATTGGGAATGAATAATGGTGCTATGGTGAGTTTAATAGTGATGTGATTGATGGGTGAGTGATTGGGTTAACTTGATAGTTAGTGGCCTAACTTATGCGAAACTTAGTTAAATTTCGTAGGTCAATAAAGGGACTACTAAAAGAATAAAAATGGGTTGACCAAGGATATTGAATGGGCAAAATGAATGGAATATGTAAATGGAATTGTGACGGAGAAGAAAGAATCTCGATGGAGAGGAAACAGGCTACTACTCGACTACGTAGCATTGCAGCGGCAGAACTCCACTTCCACAAGACCGTTGTAGCGGTCGAGACTATCGCTGCGGTGGAATGAAGGGAACATATTAGAAGTAAAACACAAGGGATAATTGATTGGGTGATTGTGGGAAAATTAATTAATTAGAAGTATGTATGATCTAGCCAGGAAAGTAACTAGTTTATATCGTGCAGTGAAATAATTGTTAGACTATTGTTGTCGAATGCATGGAAATTATGTGTCATTATATGAGCTAATATCAGTTGGCCAATGATGCTTATTTGTATATGTGTGTATCGATACTATACTTGATATACCTTTTCGGGTGTAGGTTGTCACAGGTTTGAAGTCTCATGATTGGTGTAGAGTACTCAGCAACAGCTTCCGCATTTTTCGGTAGATGAAGTTGTGTCATTTATTTTTTTGATATTCTGTTAGAGCTCTTATACCTATTTAGACTAGATCTTGGGGAGAGTCAAGGCTTGGGAGTATTTATTTTCATGGTTTAATTCTGTTAAATATTGGTTGGTGTAAGATATGAAGTCTGTAATTGGTATAGCATTATGTATAAGAGACTTCTCCTATCGAGTCAGAGTCGATGTAGGTGCCCGCACGTCCTGTCCATTGGGGTCGTGACAATTTGGTATCAGAGCGTCTAGGTTACCAGTCTTACAACTACAAGAGCAATGTCGAGTAGACTCCTGCAGATTGGTCTGTAGATATCCACATCTATTCTTCGGGAAGCTATAAGGTATCTAAGAAGTTTTCGCTTCATTTCTTTCCCCATCTTACTGTTTGAGTGTGTTGGTCGTCTGGGTTGAGTCCAATTGGTATCTGGAGGGTTCTAATTGGTATTAGGCAGAATGTCAGGTTTCAGCATTCCAAAATCCCTTTTTTCGAATAGCAATGATAGATATAAGAGATTTAAACAGGCAATCAAGGTGAATATAGGGAAACTATGGCCATGTCATCAAAGAGGGACAAAACATGGCCAATGTCTGCGAATGCCAAACAGGCGTCCACAAAAACAAGTATCCACAAGTATCACATCCATCCAAGAAAACCAAGAAAGGAAAATAGTATTGTCTTACAAGCCCCAAATGGCGCCTACCCAAAGCAGTAAACAAGCAAAGGAGAAGGAGAAAGGGGAATTCCATGACCCGTCTAACTGAAGGCCTCATCACCACCACTCCCAGCCTCCTTGTCCGCTTGATGTGTTGTGGGTTTATAGCACTTTCGACACTCAAAACTAAGAAAATGGCATGAACTTAGATATGTTTATGTGGATATAAGGCAACTTTACTTTGATTGTAGGATGAATTGATGTTGGACCTAAAAATGGCAAAAGAAAGCCTGAAAGATGCAAAATAGGTTTAATGTGCAGACCGCAGTACGAGCCGTAGGAAGGACCTATGAGTCGTACTAAGGGCCATGAAAAGTTGCAGAAGACTTAAGGTGTAGATAGAAAATGTACTAGTCTCAGTACAGATCGTATAAGGCTGGTACGAGTCATGATGAAGAAATCGTGACAAAATTCAGAAAAGTTGCATTAAGTGTTGACTCCTGCTACGGAAGGAATGTACAACCCGTGGAAGAAGGTACGAGTCGTATTATGATGGTCGTGTTGAACTTTAGAAGAATTCCAAAGTTTCAGAATTGAACTATGGGAGCTTAGTACGGGTCATATGAAGGAGGTACAGATCGTACCTGGATCCAAAACTTATCCGAAATTCATTTAACAATGCAAGGCACGACAGGCAGCTACGAGTCGTAGGAAGCTGCTACAGATCGTACCTTGGCTCGTGACAACAACGACACCAAATATGGAAATTCATCTAGTTAGTCCAGGAAAAGGATTCTTGTGTCTGTATAAGTACGTTCTAGGTTTTATTTTTCTGTAGACAATGAGACAATAATAGAGAAGAGAAACAAGTAAGAGAGAGAGGATTGAGTTGATTCAACTTGTGATCAACCTTTTCTTGAATTCATATTGTTCTTTCTACTTGTTTATTCAAGATTTTGCGAAGTAATTGAAGGAAGTGTTTTTTTTCTCAATCATTATTGTAAGTATGGATTTTTATTCTTAATCATGAATGCAAATCACAACTTTACAGTTATGAGAGGCTAAAACCTCCATAGCTAGGGTTGTGGGATCCATGGTGAATTAACAAGCTAGGATTACACAAAGTGATCTTAAAACCAATACAAATAATTATATTGTATTCTTTTCATGCTTAAACGCTTCTTAACAGTGTGCAACGTTAGGACATGCCCGAATTCTTTACTTGCTTTGGTCAAAGAGGTAGAGATTAGGAAAAGAGAATTATAACAGAGCCTTGATTTTGATAATCATTGTATTAACTTGAGTTGTGGTCGCAGGATAGTTAAATCTAGAACTTAGTGATAACGGATTGTTTGAAACCGCTCACGAGACTTGGTCGAGTGATTGAGTATACTCATTCAATAGGGACTGGTCGGTCGTTTGAATGAACCTATGTTATCAGTTCTATAAGTAAGTATTGGTGATAATCACGAGTGTATACCCAAAGCAGTTATGAACCCACGGGGAATACAAACCCTAGTTATCCTTTGATATTTACTTAACATTCAGAATTTTGATATTTGGTTTTTTTATTATTTATTTTCTTTAAAATCCCTCTATTTTGAAGTAACTACCTTAAAAGTTCAATTACCGGCTATAATCTAGTCTCCCTATTCCCTGTATGTTCGACAACAACCTCTAGTTGGGTTCTTTATTGACAACGCCTGCTTCTCACTTCAGTAAGAGGTGTGGTTTGAATATTATCAAAAAGTGACGCCATTGTTGGGGAATACAGATGAAACTAGGTTATTAGCTTATAATTGACTTGTTGGTGGTTATGTTACTTTTTAAATTTTTTTCTTTATTTTTCTTTAGTGACTCTCAGGCTACGTCAAAGGCATAAGCTTTCACTAAAACATCCAAATGGACCATAGCAAGCTGCCAACACCTGTGGAAGAAATTGTGATTGATGATACATTGGCAGCCGTGATGATGAACTATGCAGAGGATGGAAACCCGTAGTACACAAATACGGTTAATGCCTTAAATGGGATAGGGTCATATAACTTCATCCCAAAGGAGTAAGACCTGGACTTAAAGAACCATTCAACACCTCCGGCCAAACCATTTGTGGAGGTGCCACCAATCCTTGAACTAAAAGCATTACCTCCTCATCTCAAGTATGCATTCCTTGGGGAGGACAACACTTTGCCGGTCATCATTGCAGCAAACCTGTTAGATGAGCAGGTGGAAGCCTTGGTGAGAATTTTGAAGAGATACAAGAAGGAAATTGGCTGGACCATAGTTTACATCATTGGAATCCCACCAGGCATATGCACCCATAAGATCCAGCTTGAACTAGAGTGTAAGCCAAGCATAGAGCATCAGCGCCACCTGAACTCTCCAATGCAAGAAGTTGTCAAAAAGGAAATTATCAAGTGGTTGGATGCTGGGGTGATATATCCTATAGCAGACAGTAAGTGGGTAAGTCCCGTCCAGTGCGTACCAAAGAAGGGAGGAATCACAGTGGTGCCCAATGAAAAGAATGAGTTGATACCGACATGACCAGTCACAGGATGGCGTGTATGTATGGATTATAGGAAACTCAATCCCTGTACCTAGAAATACTATTTTCCGATGCCATTTTTGGACTAGATGCTGGATAGACTCGCAGGAAGAGGATGGTACTATTTTCTTGGTAGGTATTTGGGGTATAATCAGATCACTATTTCTCCAGAAGATCAGGACAAGATGACTTTCACCTATCCATATGGGACCTTTGCCTTCAGGAGAATTCCTTTTGGATTGTGTAATGCACCAGCCACTTTCCAGCGTTACATGATGTACATCTTCTCAGACATGGTGGAGGACACTATTGAAGTGTTTATGGATGTTCTATTGTAGGAGATTCATTTGAATCATGCCTTAATCATCTAGGCAGGGTACTGAAAAGATGTGAAGAAACAAATCTGGTCCTAAACTGAGAAAAATGTCATTTTATGGTTAAATAGGGGATAGCATTGGGCCACAAAATCTCAGGAAAGGGGATCGAGGTGGACAAGGCAAAGATCGAGATTATAGCAGGATTGCCACCCCCTATTTCCGTAAAAGGAATCAAAAGCTTTTTGGGGAATGTAGGATTCTACAGGCGCTTTATCAAGGACTTTTCAAAAATTGCACAACCATTGTGCAAGTTGCTGGAGAAAGAGGTAACGTTCGTGCTCGATGAGGAATATTTGAAGGCCTTTGAATGCCTGAAGGAAAAGCTCACTACTGCTCCTATCATCATAGCTCTAGATTGATCTCTTCCTTTCGAGGTGATGTGTGACGCCAGTGGTGTCGCTCTTGGTGCGGTATTACGATAAAGGAAAGCGAAGATGTTTCATCCAATCTATTATGCAAGCAGAACACTCAACAGAATCCAAAAGAATTATACAGTCACAGAACAAAAACTACTGGCGGTGGTATTTGCATTTGAAAATTTTCAAGCATACTTTCTTGGAACCAAAGTGATTATTCATATAGGCCATGCTGCGTTGAGATATCTAATTTCCAAGAAGGATGCCAAGCCTAGATTGATTCGGTGAGTGCTCTTGCTCCAAGAATTTGAATTTGAGGTGAAAGACCGAAAGGGAATAGAAAATTAAGTGGCAGATCATCTATCCAGGCTTGAGTCTGAAGCAAAGGAGAGGATTGAGTTTGATATCAATGATGCCTTCCCAGACGAACATGTACTAGCTGCATCGTAAGATTTGATTCCTTGGTTTACCGACTTTGCAAATTACTTGGTTAGTGATGTGATACCAGCAGACCTGACTCCTCATCAGAAAAAGAAGTTCTTATTCGATGCCCGCAGATATTACTGGGATGAGCCATATTTATTCTGTATTTTTGCAGACGACATCATTCGTAGGTGTGTCCCTAAAGTAGAGATGTTGAGCATTTTCGAGGCATGTCACTCATCCCCAGCTAGGGGTCATCACAGTGGTATCAGAACGGCATATAAAATTCTACAATGTGGATACTTCTTGCCCTCTATTCATCAAGATACGTATGACTTCACCAAGTCTTGTGATCAATGCCAAAGGCAGGGTAATATCACTCGTAGACATGAGTTACCACTAATGCCTATCTTGGAAGTAGAGTTGTTTGAAGTGTGGGGGATTGACTTCATGGGACCATTCGTTAGCTCATACGGGATGAAGTATATTTTGGTGGCTGTGGATTATGTCTCCAAATGGNCGAAGGAACAAGCTTTACATACGGACCATTCGTTAGCTCATACGGGATGAAGTATATTTTGGTGGCTGTGGATTATGTCTCCAAATGGGTGGAGGCAATTTCCCTACCGAACAATGAAGGTAGGAGCGTGACAGCATTCCTTAGGAAACATATCTTTGCCAGGTTTGGCACTCCCAGAGCTATCAGTGATGGTGGATCTCACTTCTAGAATCGCATCTTCAAAAACTTGTTGGAAAAATATGGTGTCAAGCACAAGGTAGACACACCTTACCACCCTCAGTCGAGTGGACAAGTGGAAGTTTCGAACAAGGAAATCAAGACCATCCTGGCCAAGACAGTAAATACTACCCGGATGGATTGTTCAAGGAAGCTCGATGACGCATTGTGGGCTTACAGAACAGCCTATAAGACTCTCATTGGTTCATCTCCATACCAGTTGGTTTATGGTAAAGTGTGCCACTTACCAATTGAACTTGATCATAAAGCATTATGGGCTTTAAAGAGGCTGAATATGAACTGGAATGAAGCTGCCAAGTTAAGACTTAACCAGCTTAATGAGTTGAATGAACTGACTTAGGGCTTATGAGAGTGTAACCATCTATAAAGAGAGAATGAAGATCTACCATGACAAAAAGATTGCAAGAAGGGAGTTCATCCCAGGTGATTTGGTCCTACTTTTTAATTCAAGACTTCAGTTGCACCCAGGGAAGTTGAAATCTAGATAGATGGGACCTTACAAAGTAGTACAAGTTTCTCCTTATGGTGCGGTGGAACTTTAGAATAGAGAAGGAAATAGATTTAACGTAAATGGTCAAAGAATAAAAATGTATCTGGGAGATGAGGAAGAATTAAAACGAATAGAGGAAGTATACCTTGATGATGCTTGATGAGTCACAAAAGGCACGTCGTGCCGCGACGTTAAATGGGGCGCTGCATAGGAGGCAACCCATGGAAGGTGAAGTCTGAGTAGCCCAGGTATGTTCTCTTCCCTATGTTCCTCTAGATGATGTTTCAAGGACGAAGCTAACTTTTCAAAAAGAGGAAGGGGTGTACTTGTGATATTTGGGAATTTTTGGTTCGTCTGAGGCTTTTTCTTGCCATGTTTCTTTTCCCTCAGGCATGCTATTAGTAGAACCGGAAGTGTAGGATTTTTATTTTTAGTTTGTGATTTTTTAAATTGAAAAGCAGCTTAGGATTACTCAGCCAATAAAAATGCACTAGTTTTGGTTTTTGAAAAAAAATTAACCCTGTTTAAAATTTTTTTGATACATTAGCTATGTATTTGTGACAACATGCATGATTGCTTTGGATCTTTGGATGTCATTTAAACGTGAGTATTTTTGTTACGACATGTATAAACCAGACAGGTGAGGTGAAAATTGTTCATTTACCATGTGTGAGTGAGGTATATTAGTCAGTTCGGTATTGTGTTGTAGATCTAGAACTTGCCTGATTGGTCTCTGCATAGGCTAAGGATGGTTGGTTAGTATATGATCTTAGGCCATTTTTGTTTAGCTCACTTTTAGCCTATATTTCCCTACCAAAATTTTCATGAATCCCTTGATCCCAAGTTTGAGCCTTAATAGACCATGTTTCTTTGATTTACCAATTAACCGTACCCATTTTTTTACAATGAATCTATTTTGGCCCTGGTCCTTCCTTGGATATTGTGAACCTCAACATAAGAAAAATGCTTAAGTTGAGGGTGGCTAGAGTAGGGGTCCGTAAATGGTGGGAACGGAAGAAAGGAAAAGAAAAGAGAAGAAATAAATGGTGAAACATGAGGTGTGGTGAGATGAAAAGAAAAGGATGAAAAATGTTGTAAATGTTGAAAAATAAAGCTCAAAGAAATTTTGAAAATGCTGGGAAAAAAAAGTGAAAACTCACCACACCCATGCAAATGTGAATAAAAAGGAGAAAAAAGGAATGAAAGAATAAAAGGGTGAATTAGGTGAATGGTGTAGCCAATGTATGTAGTGCCAAGGAAGGAATAGTCACTTATAAAATCTTCCATCTTTGTCATGTCCAGCCCTGAGCCTACATTACAAGTCATATCAAGTCCTATAGTGAACTAACCCGACCATCTGATAAACCAAAGCAGAGAAAATAAGGGCATGCCTATGGTATCTGACATATAATACTTGTAACTTGTTTGTGAGAGTGAATGCCTTACTTGCTTAGTCCCATATCATGTTTAACATTTCATATCTGAGTGGGGACTTCATTTGTTTGAGGGTACATGGATTATGATTGCTTTTATCGTTGGTCTGTGTGGATAACATTGGTGATGACTTGATTACCTGTTGACGGATGAATGACATGTTTTGATCCCTGTTTATGATGTTTGAGGTTCCTTGAAATACCTTAGCTGATGTTGTTCCATGAGAAAGGGTCAATAGAGTTTGTATAGAAAGTGCAAGTTATGTTTGAATCTTGGTTGTAGTATCTTAAGTCTATTTCTAGTTGAGCGTCGTGTTTTAGTTTTTCTTTTCTTTTCCTGAGGACATGCAAAAGTATTAAGTTGAGGGTGTTGATGTGTTGTGGGTTTACAACACTTTCAACGCTCAAACTAAGAAAATAGCATGAACTTAGGTATGTTTATGTGTATATTAGGCACTTTTCCTTTGATTGCAGGATGAATTGATGTTGGACCTAAAAATGGCAAAAGAAATCCTAAAAGATGCAAAACAGGTTTAATGTGCAGACCACAGTACGATTCGTAATGAGGGCCATGAAAAGGCTTAAGGTGTAGAGAGGAAATGTACGAGTATCAATACAGATCGTACCAAGCTGGTACGAGTCGTGATGAATAAATCATGAAAAAAATTAGAAAAGTTTCATGAAGTGCTGACTCCTACTACGGAAGGAATGTATGACCCATGGAAAGAAGGTACGAGTCGTACCATGACAGTCGTGTTGAACTTCAGAAGAATTCCAAAGTTTCAGAATTAAACTACGGGAGCTCAGTACGGGTCATATGAAGGAGGTATGGATCATAACTAGATCCAACACTTAGTCAAAATTCATTCAACAATGCAAGGCACGACCTGCAGCTATGAGTCGTAGGAAGCTGCTACGGATCGTACCTTGGCTCGTGATGACAGTGGCACCAGATATGGAAATTCATCTAGTTAGTCTAGGAAAGGGATTCTTGTGCCTATATAAATATTTTCTAGGTTTTATTTTTCTATAGACAATGAGACAATAGTAGAGAAGAGAAACAAGTAAGAGAGAGAGAGAGAGAGGATTGAGTTGATTCAACTTGTGATCAACCTTTTCTTGAATTCATCTTGTTCTTGCTACTTGTTTTTTCAAGATTTTGCGGAGTAATTGAAGGAAGTGTTTTTTTCTCAATCATTATTGTAAGTATTGATTTTTATTCTTAATCATGAATGCAAATCACAACTTTACAACTATGAGAGGCTAAAACCTCCATAGCTAGGGTTGTGGGAACCGTGGTGAATTAACAAGCTAGGGTTGCACAAAGTGATCTTAAAACCAATACAAATACTTATATTGTATTCTTTTCATGCTTAAACGTTTCTTAATGGTTCTCAACATTAGGACATGCTCGAATTCTTTACTTGCTTTGGTCGAAGAGGTAGAGATTAGGAAAAGAGAATTACAACAGAGCCTTGATTTTTATAATCATTGTGTTAGCTTGAGCTGTGGTCGCAGGATAGTTAAATCTAGAACTTAGTGATAACGGATAGTTTGAAACCGCTCATGAGACTTTGTCGAGTGATTGAGTATACTCATTCAATAGGGACTGGTTTGTCATTTTAATGAACCTAAGTTATAAGTTCTATACGTAAGTATTGATGATAATCACGAGTGTATACCCAAAGCAGTTATGAATTCATGGGGAACACAAACCCTAGTTATCCTTTGATATTGAATTAACATCAGAATTTTGATATTTGTTTTTTTATTATTATTTATTTTCTTTAGAATCCCCCTATTTTGAAGTAACTACCTTACAAGTTCAATTACCGGCTATAATCTAGTCTCCCTATTCCCTGTGGGTTCGGCCCCAACCTCTAATTGTGTTCTTTATTGAAAACATTCATTTCTCACTTTAGTAAGAGATGTAGTTTGAGCGTTATCACCGCTCTCCCATCTCGAATCCACTAAGGAAAGAGAACTCAAAAAGGTCCTGTCTGGTCACCTAGGTTGTCCTAAAACCAAGAGAGAGGGTCTTCAAGATCTTCTTGATTCTTTCCACATTTGGATGATCAGCCTGCCCCAGAGAAAGCCGTGATTTGTTGTGGATTTACAGCACTTTCAATGCTCAAAACTAAAGAAAATAGCATGGTCTTCGGTGTGTTTTTATGGATATGAGGTACTTTTCTTGTGTTTTCAGGTAAACTTAGGTGTTGGAACAAGATTGTGCAAAAAAAGCTTAAAATATCAGAAAATGAGCCAAACTGATAGTCTCAGTACGAGTCATACACTGATGGTACAAATCGTACCAAGACTCGTGGAAATGTTCAAAAGAATGAGCTGAGAAAGAAGCAACCCACGACTAACAATACGGGTCATATGATCGTTCTACGAGTCGTTACTTCAAGTCGTGAAAAGATTTTAAAAAATTGCACAAAAGCTAATTCTGCGTACGGATGACTACAATACAAGTCGTAATGGCAAGGTACGAGTTGTACCAAGGCACTCGTGAAAAACTTCAAAAAAATTCAAAGTCTCAAGATTTAGACCACGGAAGTTCAGTACGACTCGTGAAAAGATGGTCCGAGTCATACCAAAGCACCAACACTTAGCTGGAATTCAGCAAGCAACAGACTTACGGATGGCAAGTATGACCTGTACAAGCCTGTCACGGGTCGTAGGTCTAATCGTGGTACGAGCGGAAGCATATATGGAAGTTTACCCTGTTAGCTTAGGAAAAGAATTTTTATGTCTGTATTAATATGTTTTATGTTTTATTTTCATAAGAGAGAGAAGTCAAGAAGTGATTAGGAGTGATTAGAACTGATTAGCAACGAAATGAAGGAGATATAGACGTGAGGATTGAGTTGTTCAACTTGTGATCAACCTTTTCTTGATCTTCATATTGCCCCATTCCGCCCTGTGAACTTCGGGGGACTTAGGGCTAGGAACTC
>JACEIK010013887.1:8760-18932 GCA_018107945.1 Datura stramonium
TATACAACTCGTCTATTAATATTTATATATAGACTATTCGAACTCTTATTATACACAGAAGACATCCACTAAACCAAAGACAAAAGGAAAATATTAATATATAGACCACTTGAACTATTATTATAGGCAGAAGACATAAGTAAGACAAAAAGAGCAATGTTTATGTATAGACCAACAATAGAAATACATTCACTGTTGATTTTGTGATGAATTCAGACTACATGTGGTTTTATATATCGTGTCCAAATTGCCTGCATATTTCTCTTCTTGCCTATTCTAGGTGCCTCCTAAACATTCTTGAAGCACTTAGTCCGCCTTTAACCCTTTTTAGGACGGCATTTTGGTGGGGGGATTTTTTTGACTTGCAACTCTGGAGGAATCATCCACTGACTTTCAAGAGGATTTGGAATAATATCACCTTCATATTCTTTGTTTTATGCATATGCAGATTGCGGAGTAATATAGAGAAGAGTAGTTATAAATGTTGTATCCAAATTTTAGGACATGCTTCATCTTCAGAGTTATCATGGCATGTGGGCACGTGATCTTGTTAATGTAGAAACTCTAAAAGAATTTGACATATTGATAGGTTAATAATTGCATGATTTTGTATCTGCATGCAGTGTACTTGTTTTCATCTATCCAAATGGATACTATTCTGTTGCTCTCATCCATATTCTTTTTTTTCAGCACAAGAGATGAAACGGGTGATTGATGTCTTTTCTAATGTATCCCTTTCATCAAATTTGGCGGTAAACCTCATATTAATAGTGTTGAAAGGGGAAATTGAGGGGAATTATTTCTCTTCAAAAAATATTAGGTTAAATGAATCAGTAATATTTTATGTCAATATGTCAAATCTATTCCCCTAGAAATATTTCACTTCCATTTTTATGGAACCCAACTTCATCATTAAGGTAATTAACCATACTTGGGACTATGTACTAAGTTTGGCTAAAGTGATATGTGAACTTTTTCAGGCTATACATTTTTATGCTTTGTAAAAATATTTTTCGAAGGTACCATTGCTAAACCTTCCACTCATTTGTTCAACAAGATGTCTTGTGCAAACACCATGGTGAGCCTGACTATAAGCTCTCGTGCAACCTTTTGCAATGCTTAGATGCCAATAAGATATTATGCAGAAATTCATGATATTGAGCATTATGTCAAGCAAATATTGAAAAAATAAAGTTCAAGATGCATCACACTCCACTTTAGTAACATAGCAGGCCATTGGAAAATATAGTTCTCCACATCCTGTGTCATAACAATCAATAAAACACCACCGTGCTATCCCTTTAAGTGTGTGTCGTCAACTATTATGGCATTTCTTATGTACTAAAATCCCCTTATGCAAGCACTAAAAGTTACAGAAAAATATAAGAAACTCCCCTCCGCATCGAGTTGTAAGTCTATTTTGCTTCTGGGATATGTGGTTTCAAGCACGAAATATCGTGCAACCAATTTTGAATACCCTTAGTCTACTGACCCCCTTACCATTTCCTTAGTGAGTATGCCTACATATTAGGACTTCCAATATCTAATTTTATATCTCAAATCTTCATTAATATCCTTTTAATATTTTTATGGAGAGGGCCTTTGCCTTCGAAAAATTATTATTATGAGCGCCGTTATTGTTGGAAATGAAACACTCACACAAACAAAGACTTCCTCTTCAATAACTCCATTTAGAAAGGCAGACTTTACATCCATTTGCTATATCTTCCACCTGTTTTGAGCTGCCAAAGAAATGATTAGTCTAATAGTCTCCAATCGAGCAACAGGGGCGAATACCTCATCATAGTCGATTCCAACCTTTTGACTGTAGACTTTCGCAACAAGCCTCGCCTTGTGTTTTTCAATCTCTCCCTTGGAATTTCGCTTTATTTTGTACACCCATTTGACACCTATCACCTTGTGTCCTTTGGGAAGTGAGGTGAGTTCCCATGTGTCGTTCTTCTCGATAGTCCTAATTTCTTCGTCCATCGCGTCTCTCCACTTTTTCTCTTGTGCAGCTTCTTGAAATGTCACTGGTTCACAATCAACAAAGAGACAAAATAGTGTAAGGTTATCTTGTCGTTTGGTTACCTCATAGAGATCTTTAAGGCTTCTTGTACATTGCACAACTTTTTCACTTTGACTCCCACTTGACGATGATGAAGGTGATGAGTCTCCGTGAGTAGTTGATGTTGGTGAAGCAGGTGGAGTTGCGAGCTCTTGTTGAGGTTCTCCTGGTCGCTCAGTCAGTGTCTGCTTATCTTCTTCAATTTGGGGAAAGAAATTGAAAGCATTTGTATGAGACCCAAAATCCCATTCTCCTTCTTCATAAAATATCACGTCTCGGCTTATCACAACCTTCTTATTGTTCGGATTGTACAACTTGTAGCCTTTTGAACTTGAGTCGTAACCGATGAAGATGAAACTCTTGCTTTTATCATCAAACTTGGTTCGTTGCTCATCCGGTACATGAACATGGGCTATACTTCCGAAGACTCTCAGGTGGGAGATTCCGGGCTTTCTTCCACTCCATGATTCTTGTGGTGTTTTCCCCCAAACGCTTCTTTTTGGAGATCGATTTGACAAGTAGACCGCACACGCCACTGCTTCCGCCCAAAACTCCTTGGGCATTCTCTTGCTTTTGAGCATGCTTCGCGCCATATTGAGGATTGTTCTGTTCTTCCTTTCTGCTACACCATTTTGTTGGGGGGATCTGGGAACTGTCAAGGGGCGACGAATTCCATTTTATTCACAAAACTCCTGGAATTCCTTGGATGTGAATTCTCCTCCTCGGTCAGATCTCATGGCTTTGATCTTATGCCCACTCTCCTTTTCCACAGCTTCTTTGAACTTCTGGAATACTCCAAAGACTTCTGATTTATGTTTCAAGAAATATACCCAGGTTTTTCTTGAAAAATCATCAATGAAGAGAAGGAAATAGTTACTATTACCGAGAGAGCTTGGCTTGATCGGACCGCACACATCGGTATGGATGAGCTCGAGTGACTTCTTGGCTCTTGAGTCTGACTCCTTTGGAAAGCTTTTTCTGAATTGCTTCCCAAGTAAACATCCTTCGCACAGTTGGTCAGGGTGATTGATGCAAGGTAAGCCTCTCACCATTTCCTTCTTGGACAATAGCTCCAATCCTCCAAAGTTGAGGTGCCCAAATCGAAGATTCCATAGCCACAAAGCGTCTTTGTAACAAGCCTTAAGACACTTTGCAACATCGTTTTGAATATTCAAAGGAAACATTCTATTCTTTGACATTTGCACCTTAGCAATTAAATCTCCTTTGCCATCTCTTATAAAAAGACTACAATTTTTCATGTGAATATCATAGCCTTTTTCTAAGAGTTGACCCAAACTCAAGATGTTGCTTTTCATATTAGGCACGTAGTAAACATTTGAAATTAACTGGTGGCTACCATCTTTTGCACAAATAAGGATGTTACCTTTTCCTTTCACCGATATTTTGGTATCATCTCCAAAAGAGACATTGCCACTCACTGCTTCATTGAGCTCTACGAACAAGCTTCTTCTCCCACACATATGGTTTCTTGCACCGGTGTCAAGATTCCAGGTGTTTTCTTGGCCTTCATTACTATCTTTGTATGCTAATAACAACGTTTCTTTCTCCTCGGTCTTCTCCTCCACGTAATTGACCTTCTCCTTGACTCTATTGTTGAGAGCTCTGCATTCTGAAGCATAATGTCCAAACTTTTGACAATTATAGCATCGAACTTGAGATTTGTCATACCTCGAGTTCTGATTACCTCTTCCACGGCCTTGTGTCGAGCTTTCCCTTTTCTTGTAATTGTTGTTGGAATTGTTGTTGTAATTCCAACTTCGTCCACGACCACGACTTCCACCTCGTCCACGGCCTCTACCTCTGCCTCGGCCACGTTGGTTTCTATCATTTCCTTGGCTTTCATGAGCATCCTTGAGTTGCACTTTGAGGAGTTCCTCAGTGATCCGTTGCTTCTTCTTGTGCTTTTCTTCATAGGCTTGTAATGACCCTTGGAGTTCCTCGATCGTCATCTCCTCCAAGTCTTTAGTTTCTTCGATCGTCACGACGATGTGCTCAAATATGGGATCTAACGAACGAAGTATATTCTCTATTATTCTTACATCTTCTAACTTCTCACCATTTCTTTTTAATTGATTAGAAACAGATGCTACTCTTGAGAAATAATCTGAAATAGACTCGGATGATTTCATGTATAAGGATTCGAATTCACCTCTTAGTGTTTGAAGACAGACCTTCTTCATTTTTTCGACTCCTTTGTAAGAGGTTTGCAACTTCTCCCACGCTTGCTTGGCGGAGGTTGCATTTGAGATCTTTTCAAAGCCATCATCATCTAATGCTTGATAGATGAGGAAGAGAGCTTTCTTGTCTCTCTTTTTAGAATCCTTCAAAGCATATTGCTCAATATAACGAGAATTTGGAAATTTCGATTGCGCGGACAGATCTGGAACATCAAAAAACTTCAAATTGGACCTGGTCAACAGTTAACGTTTCGACGGCTCGGTCAAGCGGCTCAAACGGCTCAGTCAGCGGCTCGGTCAACAGGCTTCACGGCTCGGTCAACACGGCTCCAACTCGGCTGGACTCGGCTCCAACTCGGTGAGCTGACTTACTTTCTCCAGCAAACTTCCGGCGGCGCGTCAGAACTCCGATGTGGGTGATTTCAGCGGCGTCAGGTTCCTCTCGTCGAGACCTTTGATTTGATATGCAATAGTATATACTTTCCAACCTTGCTCTGATACCACTTTGTTGGAAATGAAACACTCACACAAACAACTATTATTAAAACTCAAAGAAATATTACAAGAGCACTCTCACTCAAAGAACAAAATACAACAACTCACTCTTATAAGACTTTGCTTCTTCACTGACTTAGAAGCTCTTACTTCTTCTTGATACCTAAACCAAAAATGAGGAGGTGTATTTATACTACTTACAAACAATCCTACACCACACAAATAAATTAATCCAAAATTATAATAACCATACACCTCATCCTTTCTCCAACCTTCTAAAAATATCTTGAGTTTACCAAATGATTCACATGCACAATTACTACACCCTAGAAGATTCTAGGTAAAAAGGCTTGTAATTTTGGACCTTGATTATGGACTTGGACTCCAACTTGATTGGGTTTCGGTTTGGGCTCCATAATGGATCAAGTTTATGATCCAACAGTTATTACTTCAGTTGAGGCCTATCTTAGTTGCTAGAAATATATTGTACATTGCATGTGTGCAAGTTATTGCACACGCTTATAATAAGTCTATCAAATTCAGAGTACTTATTAGCATGTAATCTCCACATGCAAGTCTTATCAGCACATACAGCCAGATACATGTGGGATTTGCTCTTCAATGTCTTGAAATTGAAGTGATTTTTCATGAAAGCTTGCTGAAGTGAAGTGTCTAGCGCCTTCTTGTACAAGAAACTATCGCCACTCTTAAAACATGTTCCATCAGGAAAACTATGGCTACTGGAGGACTCTACTGCAACATAATTCTCCAAATCATATTCATGATTTTTAGGATGGTCATGGTCCACTAGACATTCCCTAAGATCTTCATGTCAATTGAAATATTCATTGATGATTTGTGAGGCTTCCCCTGATGGATTTGGGCTTTCATTGAACCTCTCGGATGCACTTACATATACAAAAACCTGGAACCATTCTAAGAAAAATCAAGAAGGTAGGAAAAATCATTCGTGATGTAGGTAGGACCTATTTTTTAGCTTGTTAAGAGTGATACCAACTATGTACTTAATGGAGATATTGTATCGGTCAGGGTCTATATCACTAGATAGAATCACGTTGCACACTAAATCTTTATAAGTGTAGTCATTATCCAATTCAACAACTTTGATTTTTAGAGTAAAAGTCCACCTTTAGTACTTTTTGGTATGAGTCCACTAACCACCGTAATCACCAATTGGAACCTTTTTACCTTTCATAAATTCAATATAGTCTATAATAATATTCAGCCCAATAAACAAAACCAAAGATAGCCTATTATAGACCCAAGAAAAAATTACTAAAACTTAGAAATCTAAGAACAAATCTTTAGGAATTTCATGTAAAACAAGAACTAAAGCTTACCAGACAAAAAATGTCACGACCCGAACATAGACACGGATCGAGACATGGGACAAAAAACCTTGAGAGGTTCCAAGTCGACCCATGACATGAACATATATCTAACTCAATCATAGGTAAGCGGAATATCATCATAAATAACATAGCGGAATTCTAGACCAAACATCACATTTGATTACATGCACAAGTCTAAAGCTGAAATACAACTATGTCCGAAAAAGCCTCTACTGATGAGTTGATGGAACAAGACCCCAACTAACTCTCGATAGTCTAAAAACTAAGATACGTCATACAACTAATAAGAAGGATCCTCGCAAGATGAGGACTCACCAACTGAGGCTGAGGAAAGCTAACTCCGGGAATCTGACTAGCGGCGGGGCTGAGCCTAGATATCGGAGCCTGTATCATAAGATGATACAACATAAAGTATGCGGTACTTGGAATGCACCAAGTATGCAAGATAAGTAAAACGAACAGTTAAAATACATAAGAGTTCATAAGAGTAGGACAACATGATCATAACGTAAATATCATAATGTAAATATAAGGGCTCAAGGTTTTCAAAACATTTATAAATCAATCATATTCATAATTTTAAGAGAAAGCTTTATTAAACATAACTTGAGCCAAAGTACATAATAATAACCATGCATAAATCATGAGGAATAGTGGGAGATTCTTATAACCGACATACCCATATGAGCATACATGGAGCCCGACCTGTAAACCCCTAGTTGGGAGGGCAGAACCATGAAAAGAGGCGTGATATCACTCATGAAAGGCCCATTCAGGCAAAAAGGGCTAATTGTAAAGGAGGTCCCATCATGGCTAAGTTGGTGCATAATTCTGAGACTCGGGGTATGCTTGGACCCCGGGTCTACTCGATGTTAAATACTACTCCCAAAATATATATAGTATTCATAGGATAATAGGGAAACATACATGAGATTCATGGGCTAGTTAAATCATCATAATCATAAGCATACTTGAAATACGTAAACTAGCCATGAAATAGGCCCGTGAGTCGGCCATAATCATTAATCCATAAATCATGAAATCCATGCATACTTGTAAAACATGTATATACTTGATGTCATCAATCCATGACAAGTGCTTAAGAGAAATCATATCATAAAGCTTAGATCATAGTTGGGCTAATTTAGATCAAGATCACAACGAAATTATAACTTGACTTTTCATAAAAACATACATAATTGGGAATAATTGGATTTAAATTCAAAATAGTCATAAAATATAATTTAATACATGAAGGAGATTGACCTATCGATAGATCATATCGAATTTCACAAGAATTGACATAATTTCATGGATCATGAAACTTGACCTTTAGAATTGGAATTCATGAAATTTGAGAAGAGTTTAAGGCATGAGAGTGAAAGAGACTCTCATTCATAGCCTCACATATCTGGGTAAGTTGATTCTACCCTCTTCCTTGAACACCCAAAGGAAATTGAAGAAGAATTGAGGAAGAACCTTGATGAATTATGCTTGATCTCTCTCTAAACCCTTAAACTTGCATGCATAAGTTTTGAATAGACTAGAATGACTTAACCCAACTTAATACACTCTATTCTAGGCTTAAAACGACATAGCTTAGGCCTTAGAAATATAGAAATTACGAAAAAGCCCTTACTAAACTCACAGGGAAAAATAGACTGCCTTTCCCAATGAGGGACTGGATGAGTCGTCATCTCTGACCATGATTCGTGGTTTGTATCCGTTGCTTCCACTGGAAATTACTTCTAGATTGTCACCACGAGGCACTAATGATTTATTACCGGTGACCACGACTCATGATCACCTCCCGTCCTTTGCGCTGCCAAGAAACTACCTGGGATCACTACGGGGGACACCATGACTCATAGTGCACTCGACGAGTCGTGGTGACCGATCCATTAGGTCCACTGCCCACATTTTCCAAATTTAGTCCAACTCTTGACCACGGCTCACATGACGACGGTGGTGTTGACCACGACTCATGGTCACACCCGTGGTCACTTCAAAATTCCAAATTTTAATCCAAGTCCCAGCCTCTCCCCACGAGTCACTTAACGACTCGTGGGGTTCTTGACAGGTCACTGGACGACTTATCCTGTGACCTGGTGCAAAAAATTCCGTTTTCTCCGTTTCAACTCCCGGATCTGATCTTAGGGATTTCGGTTATAACAATATCTCTCTCTTGGGAACATTCATCCTCGAATGTTGAAAATCATAGAGAAAAGTAGAGAAATGCAATCATCATACTCAAATACTAAACGTACATCCTGAAAACTGACGGAGTGACTGACTCCGATTTGAACTACATGACTGAACTGAATACCCGAACCACACATACATCCATTTACATGAAAAGAACTGAGGTACATGAGCTGAACATAAAACTGAATAGAGTATTAAGGAGGAAACTAATACCTCAAGCTGAAACTGAGCTGGAAGAAAATAAATGCGGGTATTTAGCCATCATATCTGCTTCGGCTTCCCACGTAGCTCCCTCAACATGCTGATTCCTCCACAAAACCTTGATTGAAGCTACTTCCTTGTTCCTTAGTTTACGAACCTACTGATCCAATATCTCCACCGGAACCTCTTCATAACTAAGGCTGTGTTTCACACCGACACTATCCATCGGAACAACTAGAGCTGGATCACCGAAACACTTCTTTAAGATCGATACATGAAAAACTGGATGGACTGAAGCTAATTCTGAGGGAAACTCCAATTCATAAGCTACCTTGCCAACTTGTTTCATAATTCGGTACGGGCCGACATAATAGGGACTGAGCTTCCCTTTCTTTCCAAATCTCATGACTCCCTTCATGGGAGATACCTTCAGAAACACCCAAGCATCGACTTCAAACTCATGTTCCCTCCTCCTCACATCCGCATAGGGCTTTTGGCGATTCTGAGCTATTTTTAACCCGTCCCTTATAAGTTGAACTTTCTCCATAGCCTCATGAACTGAATTTAGACCTATCATTGCAGCTTCACCGACTTCAAATCAACCAATAGGCAATCCATATCTCCGCCCATAGAGAGCCTCAAATGGAGCCATCTGAATGCTGGAATGGTAGCTATTGTTATACGCAAACTCAATGAGAGGCAAATGATCATCCCTACTATCCTTGAAGTCAATCACACATGCTCTTAATATGTCCTCGAGAGTCTGAATATTCCACTCCGCCTGACCATCCATTTGCGGATGAAATGCGGTGCTAAGCTTGACCTGAGTACCAAGCCCCTTTTGGAACGATCTCCAAAACAGGGAGGTAAACTGAGTACCTCTATCCGATATGATGGACAATGACACTCCATGCAATCAAACTAACTCCCAAATGTACAACGAGTGCGAGACAACTGTAACACCTTAAATGTTTTAAGATCAGATTCCAGGCTTAAGGAAAGAAATCAGATAGAAAATGGGAGTTTTGTGCAGAACAAGTCGGGAGACGACTTGTTAGGAGGCCTTATGAGTCGTGGTCAGACCCGTGGGGAAACAGTTCTGAGGTCTGGTCAAGTTCGGTGGTAACGAACGAACTGACGAATCATCTTGCTAGGCAACGACTCGTTAGGTTGGTCATTGGAGTGGA
Source organism: Datura stramonium (assembly GCA_018107945.1). NCBI lineage: Eukaryota > Viridiplantae > Streptophyta > Magnoliopsida > Solanales > Solanaceae > Datura > Datura stramonium. The sequence goes on from JACEIK010013887.1 coordinate 18,488, forward strand.
GGCTAGTGTTCCTGGATAAGTCTCAAGCAGTGGAGGTGACAGATTGCAGGCCACGAGTCTTCATGGCAGACCACGACTCGTGAAGTGAGTTGTGGGTTGTGTTGGAGAAATTTTGAGGAGTTGGGTAGTGTACTCCACGACTCAGTCCCCACAAGTCGTTGGGGTGCCTAGTGGGGTCTGGAAGAGTGATTTTGCCTATGTTTTTCCTGGGGCATTTTCATAAAGTCCTATGTTCCTAACTTCTAAACTGCGTCGTTTTGAGTGCTATGTGGGACGTTTTAAAGGGTTTTTCCTAGTCTAATATCTCATTCTCTCAAAATACTCTCTCAAGACATTCTTCCTTCTCTCTCTCAAGTTCAAGGATCCTTCAAGGAAGCTTTCAAGGACTTCAAGGTCAAGTTTAAGTGGGAGATTCTTCAAAGCAGGTATGCGGGTCTTTCAACAA
>JACEIK010013889.1:0-23578 GCA_018107945.1 Datura stramonium
AGGTTTCACCCCGTATTCCTATTCCTGTGGGTTCGACATTCCGGTTCATAAAAAGAGCCACTGTATTACTTGTACGACCCGTACACTTGCGGGCTCATCAGTCTTATTATGTGATTGTGATTCAACCAGAGTAGGCATCAATTGTGTATTAATGCAGAATGATAAGGTTATAGCCTATGCCTCCAAACAGCTTAAAGTCCATGAGAAAAATTATCCGACTCATAACTTGAGTTTGTAGTTGTAGTATTTGCATTGAAGATTTGGCATTATTATCTCCATGTTGTGCATATTAATATGTTTACAGACCCTAAGAGCCTGCAGTATGTGTTCAGCCAAAAGGAGTTGAACCTCAGAGAGAGGAGGTGGCTTGAGTTGCTTAAGGATTATAACATGAGTATTCTCTACCACCCGGGCATGGCTAATGTAGTTGCTGATGCTCTTAGCAGGCTATCTATAGGAAGTACAAATCGTGTAGAGAAGGAGATGAGAGAGTAATCTAAGGATGTTCATAGACTCTCGCGCTTAGGAGTTTTCCTTCTAGATTCTGAAGAAGGTAGTGTGCTTGTTTAAAATGGGGCTGAATCTTCTCTTAGTGGCAGAGGTTAACAAAAAATAGGATAGAGTTCCTCTCTTTATTTGGTTAAAGGAATATGTCCACAAGAAGAAGGTGTTGGTTTTTGCATAAGGGGGAGATGGTGAGGTTATGTGTCTCGTATGTAAATGGTCCCAAAAATGTGATCATGGCGGAAGCACACAGCTCCAGGTATTCTATTCATCCAGGTTCCACTAAGATGTATCATGACTTGAGGGAAGTCTATTGGTGGAATGGTATAAAGAGAGACATTGCAAACTTTGTGGCTAGATGCCTGAATTGCCAACAAGTTAAGACAGAGTATTAAAGGCCATGTGGTATAGCTCAGAATATAGCAATCCCCAAGTGGAAGTGGGAGATGGTCAATATAGACTTTATCACCGATCTACCAAAGTCCCATAGACAACATGACTCTATTTGGGTGATAATAGATCGAAGGACAAAGTCAACTAATTTTTTACCTGTTAGGACTACGAATTTAGTTTAGGACTATGCCAGATTATATATTCATTAGATAGTCAAACTTCATGGAGTTCCATTGTCTATCATATCAGATAGGGTCACATAGTTCATTTCTTAGTTTTGCAAGTCATTTTGGAGAGGTTTGGGTTCGAAGGTAAATCTTAGCACAACTTTTCATCCACAGAAGATGGTCAGGATGAGCGGACTATTTAGACATTGGATGATATGTTGAGGGAATGTGTTATTGACTTCAAAGGGAATTGGGGTAATCATTTTTTTCTTATTGAGTTTGCATATAATAACAGTTATCTCTCCAGCATTCAGATGGCTTCCTATGAGGCTCTTTATCGGCGGAGGTGTAGATCTCTGATTGGTTGTTTTAATGTTGGTGAAGCGGAGTTGATAGGACTAGACTTAGTGCAACAATCCATGGAAAAGGTTAATATCATTCAGGAAAGTTTGAAGACTTCAGAGTCGGTAAAAGTCTTATACAAATGTGAGGCTGAGAGACATGAAATTTGAGGTAAATGATTGGGTTTACTTGAAAGTTTCACCCATGACTGGTGTCATGAGATTTGCGGAGAAAGGGAAGCTCAGTCCCCGTTATATTGGTCCATATCAAATTTCGAGAAGAGTTGGAAGGTAACTTATTAGTTGGAGCTGTCAGCCAAATTAGCCTCAGTCCATCTAGTTTTCCACATATCAATGCTTAAGAAGTGTGGGGGAGACCCTTCACTCATTTTCTCTACGAAAAGTGTAGGAAAGAAAGAAAACCTATTATATAAGGAAGTACTAATTGAGATTCTAGATCGTCAGGTTTGTAAGTTGTGGAACAAAGAGTTTTCTTCCGTGAAAGTGTTATGGAGGAATCAGCTAGTTGAGAAAGCTACTTGGGAAGCTAAAGCAGATATGATGGCCAAGAATCCTTATTAATTCCTTCCTAGTCCAGCAGTATCTTAAGGTTACAATTCCCTCTTGTAGTATTCATGTTAGTTTCATGTTCCATTAGTTGATGTTGAACTCCTTAGTATGGTTGCGTATTCCGTGAATTCGGTTAAGTTTAGTTTAGTAACTCTTAGTTAGATCACTCCTATCAATCAAGTACATTCTTCATTCGGGGATGAATGATCCCATGGGGGAGATAATGTAACAGCCCTCAGAAATCCCTAAGATTAGACCCTAGACTATAAGTAGAAATCAGCAGAAAACTAACGAAAATCCCACAGGACGAGTCACATCACAACTCATGATAAGGCGTCATGGATCGTGACATGACCGTGGTGAGAAACTATGTTTTCAATACCCTAATCGAACGAACCACATGATGACTTGTTACATCATGTAACAACTCATGATGACGATCCGTGCTGTGAGAATCAAAGAAAAGTTCAGGACATTATTAATGACCACGAGTCATAGTACGACTCGTGGTGTCATGTGATGGGTCGTGATAAGGAGTCATGGTGAAGAAATCAGCGAGTGACCAACCAGACTCCAGTGATGATGAGTGGTCACCACGAGTCGTGCTATGTTTCCATAAGGGGTATGACGACTCGTCGTCACTAGACGAGTAGAATTTTCAGGCGAGTTTCTAAGGGTAATTTAGTAATTTCTTATATTTTAGTCACCTAAACCAGATTGTTTTGGGATTCATAAGGAGTATATTTAAAGGTTAATTAGTCTACACTCTTATTCTCTAACATAACAAAAAAATCAAGATCATTAAGCTTTCAAGTTCATCAAGAAAGCTAGGAAGTCATCTTCTTCAACCAAGGGTTCTTCAAGCTTGAATCTAAGTTCAACTTTCCAGGTATGTAAGGCTAACCTAATTAAGATTTCTATTCATCCTTACGCCTTACATCTTTGCAAGAGTTTATGAGACTAAAGCTAGGGTTTTTACTCAAATTCTTGAATTAGTCTTCTTCCATATAGGTTGAATTGTTCATTGTTGAATCCTTTATGTTGAATTGTATCAATTGTATCTTCTTGACTGTTGATCATTACTCTCTTGATGTTTATTGATGATATCTCTTGAATTCGTGATTGATTGATGATGATTCATGTCTCTTATCCCATGAACTCAATTTCATGAATAGTCATTATTTTAAAAGTTGTGTTTTTGACTTTAATGCTTTATTTTCATAAAGATTGAGCAGATTTTTAAGAGAGTTGCAAAAAGAGATTTTGAAGAAAAAAGGTATAATTTTTGGAATGATTTTCAAAAGCTAAAGTAAAGATTTATTTTTGAAAATGTTACACCCCCTAAATCTATATCGTTAAACCGATGTGTGTGTACGTATGTTGAGTGTTTTGAAGTACGACGGATGCGGAAAAAGGCCTGGGGGATGAATACATGAACGTGGCATCAAGCGAGCAGGAGGACGGGGACAGGGGCTAGGTGCCTTAGGCGTTGCGCCGTGCCATCGGTCTGGCACTATGGCCGGCGCGCGGCACACCCTTGCCCGGCGCTATGGCCGGCGAGAGGCACACCCATGCCTGACCTAATAGGTGGCGCACCGCGCCCCCTACCCACTGCCTCAATAACTATATAAAGAACCTCATGTTGGATTATCTCATTTAAACATTTTTCCTCGGTAGAGAATAGAGTGTAGGTCACAATTTCATTGGATTTTTATCAAATTATGCTACCAAACACCGTCCAAACGCATATTAACTTCAAGTAACAAGTCCTAGCCCTACGGGAAGCATTCCCATGGAGTTATTTCTCGAAAATTCGCTCGGCATACCGGAACCCTGGGGAGTAAAGATTGTCGAAATTACTCCAATTTTGTTTCTAAATGGCCATAGGCAATAAGTAAGCATTTCTCCCTTCTGAACTCTGTGGAAATTGTGGGTTTCTGGCCGAGTTAGGCAGAGTTGAATTATAGTTAATATTAATATCGAAAGATATCATTGTTTGCTGACTCCTATTATTGAAATAGCTTTATTCTCTCAGTGTAAGGGCTACAATTGAGTGGAACCGCCGGTTACAGGTTGAAACTCTTCAGTTAAACAAGAATCGGCATTCAAGGTATGTTATGCCTTATTCCTTCGGCAAGTTATTCTCTTCGTACAATAATACGGCCTATGTTTTTGAATGTAGACAATGATCCTACATGTTGTAATTAGCTTCTTCTAGTATATAAGGATTATATATGTCGACATTAGCTTCTATGAATAGATTAGGATTACATATATTGTGGCTAGCTGCTAAAAAGCATTTTAAGAGTATATGGAACTATCCCTTATCGGGAAAGAAGATGTTAAGTGTGACTCACGCTAGAAGTGTCCTAGAAACTCCTCCGCCCTCCTGTTCATTGTGTTAGTAGAATTGAATTTTTGGCGTTATGCCTAAGCTTTAGAAGTTTGTGGATAGTTGTTGGGCCTAAATTAGTAAGTTGAAAAGCATAGGCACAACCCGGGCGATATAACTATCAGTTTGGCACCAGTTATGTCAGTAAAGCTCGCCTAGAGGCCGTTGGCGTACCTTGATGCCTCCAGGTCCAGAATTTTGTTAGTATGGTCTTACCCTAGAGTTAGCAGCATCAGGGTTTCCTAGTGAATTGGGGGTCAGTCAGCCACATAGATGCCATTGCCAGTGATAGTTAGTTTCAGCCGATGCAGTGCTTATCGTACAGGTCACTCAGGGCACAATCCCAGTAGATACTCTAAGAACGAAGCTATGTTACAAGCTAGATATGCGGCCAACGCCCCAGCCCACTCTTATAAGATACTCAGGAACAGGTTGCCGGGAACGACTAAGTCTAGATAACATACCTACGAGGTTAGGAATCGCCCAGAGAAGACATATGAAATTTTAACAGACCAAGTTAGTTTCTAAGGGACTAAAACCACATTGTTACAATATTACCTCCAATATAAGAGTTATAATAAGTTGTCTATGGAATGTTAGGGCTGACTACTTAGGAGCATATATGATTAGTAGTAGCCTATAGTGGATCTACGCAGAGGATATGTATTCTAGAGTAAGCCCATTACGGTCAGCTGTTATGAATAGAATTGAGACGACAACGATGATATAGTAACCCTTGTCAGACCTAACCCTAGCTTTATTGGTTTTCCTTATGATGTTTGGTTTGCTGGATGTTATGGCCTATATGGCCATGCTTGTAGGGGAAATATGATGTCCAAAAGGACCAGATTGAGGCCATGATGGCCATATCCAGTTACAACAATTACATTATGATCCATAGGTGAGCCAAGGCTCAAGATCCAGTTACAGAACCTACATTATGATCCATACTCAATCCAAGGTTTGGGATTCAATTACAACAACTATATTATGATCCATAGTCGAGCCAAGGCTCGGGATCTAGTTACAACAGATACATTATGATCCAAAGTCGAGCCAAGGCTTGGGATCTAGTTACAGCAGTTACAGTATAACCCTCAGTCGAGCCAAGGCTCGGGGTCCAGATGCAGTTACAGGAGCCCAGATGGCTCAGATACAGTTATAGTTACTTGCATAGTCTATGGGGGTACTAATAGGGATATATAGACTGATTGGAACCTACTGAGACTTATGGGGGGCCTAGGTAGGTTATTCTGTGTTTCTTGTACATTCCCAGCTTATAGGGGCCAGGTTAAGTTCTTGTCTTTGTATTTGTCTTCCAGCTATAGCTTATGAATGAATAGTCATACAGTTTCAGATCATATACATGTAGTGATTTACCATATGAAGGTTATGGATAAGAAAGCATACAGGTTAACTTCCGGCCCTTACTACTGTTCATTTTAAGTTCTTTATCAGTTTTAGTCAGCTTCTATTACTGCCTTACATATTCGGTATATATTGTACTGACGCCCAACTATGGGGCGCTGCATACTTGCCTGTAGGTGTAGACAGATAGACCTTCATTAGCAGCTGTTCTGGGCTAGCAGTTTGGCCAGCTCCTTTCATTCAGGATTGCCAGGTTGTAGAGATTACAAACTTCATTTGTATAGCTTTTGGGTAGGTCGGGGCCCTATCCCGACCAACATTCTCATTCTTAGAGGCTTGCAGGCTAGAGTCTTTAGTTAGTTGGTTGTTGTTGCTCGTCTGTGGCCCATGTATGTCTTATTTTATGTATTGGCCATGTGGGGTCTAGTATAGCTGCCTGTTTTCATTCCTATTATAACTAGACAACATGGTGGTCTAGTCGGACTGCATAGGATCCCTTTTAGTTCTGTATTGGCTGGGTTAGCTATTTTTTTTATAGGTGCTGCGTGGCCTTATCGGCCTGAGGTTGTGTTTACAACCGAGATATAGCAGTTTGGTTTCTTGATTATTAGTTGCTGGTTGGCACCAGTGGTGCTTATGCCAGCTAGGGTAGTTCAGATCCCAGTGTGGAACTAGGTGTAGTCATGCATAGGTGGGGCGTGATAAACTTGGTATAAGAGNGTATAAGAGCAGGTCATATCTAGGCAATCTACAAGCTGTGACTAGTAGAGTCTTGTTTATAAATGTGTTGTGCACAACATTTTATATGTAGGAGGCTACGAGACATGATAGTATGATTACCCCTCCTTCTTCTCAGATCGTGCTATAGAGCCGAGTTGTATAGGGATGAGTCCCTAAGTTTTCTTTGTTATGTTTGTCTAGAATCATGTTTGATATAGGACAGGCTTCAGTCAGCCGCAACTCAGCTATAACAGCAGGAGAGGGTAAAAGTGAGGTGCCATAGTGGAGGGGGGGACAGTTAGCCTTTCATGACCCAAATATAAGCCCGGATCGAGACACGGGACAAGGAACCCCGAGAGGCTCTAAGTTGACCAATGGCAGGAACATAACATCTAACCAAATCAATAAAAATGAAAGATCAACATAATTAACATAGCGGAAGTCTAAACATAACCTAACATCTGAATACATTACAGGAGTCTAAAGCTGAATATATACTATGTCCGAAAAGCCTCTAATACTGATGAGTTGATTGGACAAGACCCCAACTAACTCACTATAGTCTAAAACTAAAAATATTTAACATGAATGAAGAGAAAAGGGCCCTCGACAGATGAGGACTCACTAACTGGGACTTAGAAGTTCTAACTCCGGAAACCTGACTAGCGGCGGTATTGATTCTGGATATCGGAGCCTGAATAATGAAATGATATAGCATAAAGTACGCGGTCAGTACTTGAAATGTACCGAGTATGCAAGGTAAGTAAAATTGATAATTAAAAATACATAAAAGTTCATAAGAGTAGGACAACATGCTCGTAATGTAAATACCATAATGTAAACATAAGGCTCAAGGTTTTCAAAACATTCGTAATTAAATATAATCATTATCATAAGAGAAAAGATTTGTTGAACATGACTTGAGCCAAAGTGCATAATCATAAACATGCGTAAATCATGAGGAACAGTGTGGAGGACTCATCATAACCGACACCATCATGGTAGAGCCTTACATGATGTCCCAACTATCTCACTCAAGTGGGCAGAGTCGTCCCTGGCTTGCCAGGCAAAGGACATGCATTATGTGATATCAGAAAAGAAGGGATCCATTAACATTGTAATGTATCAGCATGAACCTACGATGGCATGTATTTATGAGACACCGGCATAGTCCTTTGAACGCCGGGCTACTCGGTGCTAGATACTACTCCCAAAAACTTGCACATTATACTCGTACATAAATCATAAATATCATTCATGAGATTCATAGCCAAATAAACATTAACATCGCTTATCCCCATTTTCATACATGCTTAGCCAAGAATCAAGGGTCGTAAATCAGCCAATGTGGTAAATCGATCGATCATAAAATCCATATCATAAATCGTAAATCGTACTTGAACATGTGGGCATTGCCCAATACTTTAACATGCTTGAAAATAAATATTTCATTCGAGAACATGATCTTAAACATGGGTAGCTTGAAAACATGCTTTTCATCATAAATGTCTCCTCATACTTGAACATTCATCAAAAATCTCAACTTTCATGAACTTCTCATAATTGGGCATTTTGATTTATAAAACATGAAATGTGATTTTTAATTGAAAATAATATAAAACTTGCCCAAGAATCATAATTCAATAATAGAAACATCTTTAAATCATACCCATGCAGTAATTTGGCAATCTTATGCTTTGGGTTAAAACCCCATAGAATCAACATAGGAATTTCATGGTTTAGAGAGAGATTGGGCATGGGTGTGAATGAATTCACCCACCCATAACCCTACATACGTGGTATGATAATCCCTTGACTTGTCTTGAAGATACAAGAGGAATTGAGAAGTTGGAGGTGATGAACCCTAGCTCCTTCTTGAGAGAAAATCTAATCTAAGCATGTTTGAAGAGAGTAAGGATTTAGGCTAAGTTAAACCCTTTAATCTAACCTGAAGAAAGACCAGAACAATGTCATTTAGGAGTTAGAAGCATAGGAGTTTAACAAAATTCCCCAAAACTGTCAAAATAAAACCTGTAACTAGCAGTTACTATGACCAACAATACGGGTCATAGGTTGATTGTAGGACTCGTACTGAGAGTCGTACAATGGCTGTTGCAGCTTCACTAAATCACCCATAACTTTTTACTCCCAACTCCGATTGGCGCAAGGTCATATGTGTTGGAAAGAAGACTCAAAGGACTTCAATTTGATTTGCTGGATAACCCAAAAATATTTTGTAACATGGGAGTTGTGATCGGTTGAAATTGACCCTTATATGATCCAATATGAAAAACCCAATCAGTAAAAAGGCTCTCAACTCAACTTCATGCTAGAGGTTCCTTATGACCTTAATTTGCATCCAATGCACTTCTTACACTTTGGTATTAATATTAACACCTTGTTTCCATAAATTCATCGGGTGTGGGTCTATCCACATACCTAGAAGGGTTCCTAACTTAGCCCGAAAGTCCGAGGCATTATAATATATCAACTCATGACTGAACCAATGATTCACACCATCATATTACGACTCGAACCATGAGTCGTACCACCAACTTACAACTCGTGGTTTCCTCCAGTGACTAATGAGTCCATTTTTTCCCAAATCTCTAAATGCTTCCACAACTCATACCACGACCCGTAACTCCGTCCTACATTTCATACTATTACCCATACAATCATTCACATGATAACTCCATACTTGCTACGACTTCTGGCCAGGGGTCATACCCGCATCTACGACTCGTAATGGGGACTTGTGGTTGAGGAAACAACTTATCTTATTTGGACCATGGGTCTTCCTACGACCCGTACTACCAACCTATGACTCGTAAGTTGAGTTGTACTGAAGTAAATTGTTCCAACTTTTCCTGCTGATCACACTTCAAATCTCAGTTCTAGTCTTAGGAACTTTTTGGGTAATACAATATCTCCCGCTTGGGAACATTCGTCCTCGAATGTGGGTTAAGGATACTGAAGAACTGGGAAAAAAACTACCATCCCAAATACTGAACATCTGAAGCTGAAAACTAACGGAGTGATTGACTTTGAGCTGATACACATGATTGAACTGAATTCATGAATCATACGTACATGCTAAGACATGAATGGAACTATTATACACGACTTGACATAAAACTGAATAGAGTTCTAAGGAAGAAATTTATACCTCCAACTGGAACTGAGCTGGTAGGAAAAGATACCGGCATTTAGCCATCATATCTGCTTCGGCTTGCCACATAGCTCTCTCAACAAGCTGATTCATCCACAAAACTTTCACCGAGGCTACTTCCTGTTTCCTCAACTTACAAATTTGATGATCAAGGATCTAAACTGGTACCTCCTCATAGGTAAGGTTTTCCTCTACCAGAACTACTAAAGATGGATCTTCGATGCATTTCTTCAACAAGGACACATGAAACACCGGATGCACCAAAGCTAACTCCGCTGGTAGCTCCAACAAAGCGATCACCTTTCCAAAATGTCTCACAACCTATATGGCCCAACATACTGGGGACTAAACTTCCCCTTCTTTCTGAACCCTCAAAGAATCAAGAAATCTCTACTTGCCTCAAAATGAAGTTCAAGCATCAAATTATAAATTTTTCCTTCCGTAACTATTCTGAATGATCAAAATCTGGTCAAATACGTATTCTACATAAGAAAATAAAATCATGGACACCCGTATTGATATACTTCTGGCCCGGATCCAAAAAGTCAATCCAAAGGTCAACCCCGAGCCCGCAAGGGTAAAATTGGAATTTTATTTGAAAATCATGTTACCCATAATGTAAAGAACTCAAATATGAAATTTCATCCAAAACGATGCTCAAATTGAATTTGAATTCATCAAAATACAGTTTATTAACTTTTGACCCAAAGCCCTCAATTTTTCTTCAATAAATTCACGGATACAAATGAAAGCCAACTAACGAAATCATGGAGAAATATCAAATTAAGGATTAGATACTTACCCCCTTGTTAAATAGAGAAGAATACCACAAAAATTACACAATTTTGAACTCCAGAACCCCAAATATACTCAAAATACCAAATAAACACAGTCTGTGCAAAAATACGCTGCTCAGGTATTTATATAGGGCATCACCAGCATCGCACCAGCATCTTTAATTTTTATTAAAAAGGCCATAACTTCATCTTACGAACTAAAAATGAGAAAATTATTTTTCCTATAGTTCCCAAATAATTATAAAGACCTATTCGTTCAATCAAAACTCCATTTGATGCTCGTTTTCCCAATCAAATATCATTTTTGCTCGTTCAAGCATTATTTCATCTTTTGTAATAAAACCCAATCTTGACTTATCAAAATTGCATCAAACTTTTCAAATAACTCCTATAATTCATGCTAAGAATTTTGAAAGTCTTAGAATAATTTTCGATCTCAAAAACTAAAAGCGAACCTCTGAATTGCCACATTTTATGCTTAAAATCATGCTAAACACACAAAATGCTCAAATCCACCCGAAACTCATCCGGAATCCTCCGATCACAAAACTAAATATGCATTTCAATCATAAAACACATTCCGTACCTGTTGGAATCATCAAATCATTGATATGAGATCGAAAGTTGACCGTGGTCAAACTTAGCTTCCTTAAAGCTCATAAATCTAACCAAAGGTTCAATTCACTCCCGAACACCTCAGGATCCATGCAAACTACCCAACTAAGTCATAAATTACCATCTGGAACTAACAGAACTTTCAAAATCCAAATTCAAGCTCGTTAACCTGAAATGTTGACTTTGGTCAAACCTCTCAAACTTCAAACCTTCCGAAAATCAAAAATCTTATCCAATCTTCATTGGATCATCTTGGAAATTGTGTCATCCATCTCCGCAAGTCAGAAGTAACAAAATAAGGATACAGAAAGGTTCAACCCAGGGAAATCGATCAACCATCACAAAATGACCATGTAAGTTGTTACACTTCCATGCTTGGCTAATAACTACGCTTCCTGAACTTCTACATACCTGGCATCTATGTCAGGGACATGGAGTTATCCTGAAGGCACACATTTTAACCATCATTTCCATCATGGGGGAACAATCATGGGGCTTACAGTAAGGAAATTATGAGCAAGAATCATTCAAAAAATCTAAGTTGGGCATATACTTGATATAACACGATCTAATGAGCTGATACGACAAATCTTAAGGACTAAGTCCATAGAGTTGAGCATGCTGAGAGACATGAGTTTTCATACATAACGAGGGACATGACATGAAGCTGAGATTTATGGAATCATGGAAGAAGACTGAAATCACCATCTGAAGTAGTTACTTCTCATTCTATGAATCTGAGTACGAATACATGTAAGAAGTACTTGGAACTTAGACATAGTCATAACATGTTCACATACAGCATGAGTAGAGTATCGCATAGACTGAAGTACAAGACACCTGAAAAAGCGTGGATTGATCTCCCATAGTTACTGATCCTGGAGCTTCACACTTGAAACTCAAGGCATGACCTTGTCCTTCACATTATAATCTCCCCGTTAGCTTAAAGGTCATCATTTTGAGGATTGGTCCCCTTCTTAAGGCTAGGCAGAAATCACTATCTCTTGACTTCCCATTTGACTCTAAGGCAATCACGGAAGGCTTCATACTTCTCCAGCCGTACTCCCCCACTCTTTTAGTTCCTTACTTCAAGTTCAGGAATTCTTCAGCCTTAGCTTTTCTTAACTCCTATAGGGAGAAATGACTCGAGATGACTCTTATTCCATTGACAGGCGTTATTCTTCGGATAGTGAATACACGAGTTAGAAGGACAGAAAGATACTTCATCGCACGACATAAATCATGAAAGAAGGGAAATTTCCTAAAACATTTCGTAGTCCCTTCTTCATAAGTGTGGCACGCTTCACACCCACGAAAAAGGCTCTACTTAATGTGTCTTTCAGACACCCTAGGACACTTCAAAATCTAATGCTCTAATACCAAGTTTTTCACGTCCTGAACATAGGCCCGGATCCAGACATAGGACAAGGAACCCCGAGAGGCTCCAAGTCGACCCATGGCATGAACATAACATCTAAGTCAGTCAACAAAAACGGAAGATCAACATAATTAACATAGTAGAAGTCTAAACATAACCTAACATCTGAATACATTACAGGAGTCTGAAGTTGAATACATACTATGTCCGAAAAACCTCTAATACTAATGAGTTGATGGGACAAAACCCCAACTAACATACTATAGTCTAAAACTGAAAATACATAACATGACTGAAGAGAAAAAGGCCCTCGACAGATGAGGACTCACCAACTAGGACTGAGAAGTTCTAACTCTGGATGTCTTACTAGCGGCGAGATTGAGTCTGGATATCAGAGCCTGAATCATGAAATGATACAACATAAAGTATGCGGTCAGTACTTGGAATGTACCGAGTATGCAAGGTAAGTAAAACGGATAATTTAAAATATATTAAAGTTCATAAGAGTAGGACATCATGATCATAATATAAATACCATAATGTAAACATAAGGCTCAAGATTTTCAAAAAATTCATAAATTAACCATAATCATAATCATAAGAGAAAAGCTTTCTTGAACATAACTTGAGCCAAAGTGCATAATCATAAACATGCGTAAATCATAAGGAACTATGGGAGGACTCATCATAATTGACACCATCATGGTAGAGCCTTACTTGATGCCCCAACTATTTCACTCAAGTGGGCAGAGTCATCCCAGGCTTCCCAGGCAAGGGACGTGCATTATGTGATATCACGAACAACGGAATCCATTAACATTATAACATATCAACATGAAACTACGGTGGCACGTAGTTATGAGACATCGGCGTAGTCCTTATAACGTCGGGCTACTCAATTCTAAACATTTCTCCAAAAAACATGCACATTAGGCTCGTACGTAAATCATAAACATCATCCATGAGATTAATGGCCAAATAAACATTAACATTGTTGATCCCCATTTTCATACATGTTTAGCCATGAATCAAGGGCCTGTAAATTGGCCAATGTTGTAAATAGATCAATCATGAAATCCATATTTTAAATCGTAAATAGTACTTGAACATGTGGGCATTTCCCAATAATTTAATGTGCTTGAAAGTAAGTAATTCACTCGGAAATATGATCTTAAACATGGTTAACTTGAAAACATTCTTTTCATCATACTTGAACATTCAGCATAAATCTCAACTTTCATGAACTTCTCATAATTGGGCATTTTGATTTATAAAACATGAAACATGATTTTTAATTGAAAAAAATAAAAAACTTTTCCAAGAATTATAATTCAATAATAGAAACATCTTTAAATCATACCCATGTAGTAATTTAGCAATCTCATGCATTGGGTTAAAACCCCGTAGAATTAACATAGGAATTTCATGATTTAGACAGAGATCGGGCATGGGTGTGAACGGATTCACCCAATCATAACCCTACATGTTTGATGATCCCTTGAAATGTCTTGAAGATCCAAGAGGAATTGAGAAGTTGGAGATGATGAACCCTAGCTCTTTCTTGAGAGTAAATCTAATCTAAACATGTTTGAAGAGAGTAAGGATTTAGGCTATGTTAAACCCTTTAATCTGACCTAAAGAAAGAACAAAACAATGTCATTTAGGAGTTAGAAGAATTGGAGTTTACCAAAATTCCCCAAAACTATCAAAATAAAACCTGTAACGGGCAGTTACTAAGACCAACAGTACGGGTCGTAGGTTGATTGTACCACTCGTACGAAGAGTCGAACAATGCCTATTGCAGCTTCGCTAAATCGCTCATAACATTTTACTCCGAACTCCGATTGGTGCAAAGTCGGATGCATTGGAAAGAAGACTCAAAGGGATTCAATTGTTATGCTGAATCACCAAAAAACATTTTTTAACGTGGGAGATATGATCGGTTGATGTTGACCCTTATACGAACCAATATGTAAAACCCAATTGGTAAGAAGGCTCTCAACTCAACTTCATGCTAGAGGTTGCTTATGACCTTAATTTTCATCGAATGCACTTCTTACACTTTGGAATTAATCTTAACACCTTGTTTCTACAATTCATCAGGTGTGGGTCTATCCACATACCTAGAAGGGTTCCTAACTTAGCTTGAAAGTCCGAGGCATTAAAATATATCAACTCATGACTTAACCAATGATTAACAACATCATATTACGACTCGTACCATGATTCGTACCACCAACCTTATGACTCATGGTTTCCTCTAGTGACTAATGAGTCCATTTTTTCCAAACTCTTTGAATGTTTCCACGACTTGTGCCATGACTGGTAACTCCATCCTACGAGTCGTACTATTACCTGTACAATCATTCACATGATAACTCCAAAGAATTGCTACGACTTCTGGCCACGTGTTGTACCCACATCTAAAACTCATAGTGGGGACTCGTGGTTGAGTAAATAACGTATCTTATTTGGAGCATGGGTCTTCCTACGACCCGTACTACCAACCTACGACTTGTAGGTTGAGTCATACTGAAGTAAAATTTTCCAACTTTTCCTGCTGATCACACTTCAAATCTCAGGTCTAGTCTTAGGAAATTTTGGGGTATTACATAGCCTAAGGGAAAAAGAAGACGTCTTTTAATCACCCCAGCATCCTCCCGAGGCACCAGGAACCTCATCAGGTAATAGATATGCCAGCGCCATCCCCAGTCCTTTTTACAACCTCAGAGTAAGAGGTCAGTAATACAGTATATGTATAAGTGGGTTTACTTAGTAGATATTCAGAATTAGATAGGAGCGACACTTAATGTGGGGTTACCTGAAATATGTGAAGGATTGTTCAAGAATTGTACCTCCATCCCATTAGAGTTTATTAAATTTTGCGCCTTAGCCCTGTTATATAATGATAGGGTCATTTTTCCCCTCCCAGCTTGTTCATTCAGTACAACAGAAAGTGTAAGTATCAATTACATGTTGTCCAGAATAAAGAGTAAAGGAGGGCTAGAACTGTTGACTTTGAGAAAGATTAGAAGGTGGTGAAGACCCTAGTATTTACAAAGTTACCTAGACCCTCACGACGTAAATCAGGAGGGTAGATAAGATTTCCAGTAGCACCTAAGTACGTGTGAGAGCCCACGAGCAATAAACCCCCAACAGTAGTACAGCCTAGGTCAGAAATAAGTTGATTCTGCCGCAGTGTGCTAACGACGGTAGTGAGTACCTGAAGAATAGAAGTTATGGCCCTAGTTTTTCATGTCGCAGGACAGAGAGATTATATGAATGAAATTTACCCGAGCATGGGTCAAAACGATGCAGGTCAGTAGACTTGGCCAGTAGCATCCTTGTTAGTGAGCTGCAGGAGGCATGAATCTAACATATTTCAACCCTTAGAAGTAAAGGGAAGGCATGAGTATCTAGCTTTGGATGGGAACAAAACCACCTCTAAGTGGTAGTTGGCTGACAAAGCTTGGAATCTCCACCGAATGTCAAAAAATAAGCATCAGGATGATAACTAGAGGATGGTGGGATTGTAACCTAGAATATTGCAATGTTACCACTAGTTGTGGAGGAAAAGGAGTGACGGTATAGAGACCCTAGCCTAGTGCAGCCAGAGATAAGGCCTAGCACAAGGGATCGCCGGTCTTTGAGATAGTAGGGGATAGAGTCTTGCGACCTAGAGGTCGACTCTGTGTTCTAGATGTGGAAGAGTTTCATCAGTAGATTGTAGCAAGGCATACCATGACCGTTATTTCCCCCGCCCGGGTTTGACAGAAACGCGTTAAGATATAAAAGATATCTAGTGCTTTCACAGGAAGAAGAAGGATATTACCGAGTTGTGGCATAAAGCTCCAATGGCCAGCAAAGAGAGTTGAACATCATAAATCGAGAAGGCTAATTCAGGAGATAGTTGTGCCTAAGTGGAAAGGGGAATAGACAGTATGAATATAGCTTCAGGATTAACTCATACTAGGGATAAATTTGGTCCTATTCGAGTTAGTATAGAAAGACCAATGAGATTAATTCATTTCTTGCAGGCCAAAATTATGTTTTAGCTAAATATTACGTTGAATTGAATATTAAAGAACTATGTCGGCGATATGATATCCCGGTGATTATTAAATTTTGACAAAGACCGCAACTTATAGCTAGGCCCTAGAAAAGTTGTCAAAACAGATTGGAACGCTAGCTGATTTGAGTACGGCTTCCCATCCCCAGATAGTGACCAAGAAAAGCAAACGACTCAGACACTCGGAGTTATGTTAAGGGTGGAAATGAAGGTCCCCTACGTAACGGCCTGAAGCAGGTAAATCAGGGATAATTGAATCGAGCATACTACAGCAGTTAGAGGGAAATAGTTCAACCAATTCAGAGATCTGTACCGATAGCCCAAGGTCACCGGGAGCCTTACTTTAGTATACGAAGAAGTTAGAAATTCAAGAAATAATTGGATGTCCCTAAAAACTTCGCCACTGAAGAGCATTATGATATCTAACAAGTAGAGTAAGTTCAGCCCTAGATCCATTAAGTTATACCGGGTCATCTGGGAGATTTGACAGGTGGCCTATGAGACAAAATTGCCTTCAGGGTTAGGATCTATTTATCAATACTACGCAAGCGCGTAGAATACCTCTTCTCGGATCGACCCAGTTTAGGATGCTTTTGCCACAGGAGAACCGTCCCACGCGGAGGCTCCAACGGTTATATTAGGTCGCTGGGTCCGTAATGGGCTACCATAAGAGACTTAGAGAGGAACAGGAAAATATTAGAGATGAATTTAGAATCTAAGGATAAAGTAAGATCTAAATATCTTTAATTATTCCAGGCTCAGAAAAATTCAAAAATCGAAATATTGTTTTCAAGTATTGAGTAGAGCCCTTACTGTTGTTATGAGTCACTTATATATGTAGTGGCACTATATTGTTCAGTTGCAGATAACATCCTGTGAGGCGCCTTTGTTGGACTTTTCTGTGTTTCAGGTTTTTCGATAGTCCAGATTACAAAGGAGACTCTGCCAAAATTTTTCTAGCAATAGTTAAAGGAGTTGAGTCTTTTAAGCCTAAAGATCACATTCGAGGATGAATGTTCCTAAGGGGGGGATGATGTTACACCCCATAAATCTCTATCGTTGAACCGATGCGTGTGTATGTATGTTGAGAGTTTTGAAGTATGATCCATGCGGAAAAAGTCCTAGGGGATGAATACATGAATGTGGCATCGAGCGAGTAGGAGGCCGGAGCCAGGCGCCTTGGACGCCACGCAACTCCAGCCGGTCTTGCGCTATGGCTGGTGTGCGGCACACCCTTGCCCAGCGTGCGACACACCAATTCCTGGCATGATGGGTGGAGCCCACCGCCTCCATAACTATATAAAGCCCCTCATGTTGGACTAACTCATTTCAACATTGCTCCTCGGGAGAGAATAGAGTGTGTGCGATGATTTCATCATATTTTCATGAAATTACGCTACCAAACACCATCCAAACGCAAATTAACTTCAGGTAACAAGTCCTAGGCCTATGAGAAGCATTTCTACAAAGTTATTTCTTAAAATTTCGCTCGGCGTACCAGAACCCCACCGAGTAAAGGTTGTTGGAATTACTCCAAATAGGATTCTAAACGGCCATAGGCAACAGGTAAGTATTTATACCTTTGAACTCTTGAGAAATCATGGGTTTTCGACGAAGTTAAGAAGATTTGAATTATATTTAATGTTAATATCAAAAGATATCATTATTTGTTGAATACTACTATTGAAATAGCTTTATTCTCTAAGTGTAAGGGCTACAGTTGAGTTGAATCACCAGTTACAGGTTGAAACTCTTCAGTTGAAAAAGAATCGGCATTCGAGGTATGTTAAGGCTTATTCCTTCGGCAAGTTATTCTCGTCGTATAATAATACGACCTATGTTCTTTAACGTACACAATGATCCTACATGTTGTAATTAGTTTCTTCTAGTATGTAAGGACCATGTATGTCGAGATTAGCTGATATCAGTAGATTTTGATTACATATGTTATGGCTAGCTGCTAGAAAGCATTTTAAGAGTATATGGCACTATCCCTTGTCAGGAAAGAAGATGTTAAGTGTGACTCACACTAGAAGTGTCCTAGAAACTCCTCTATCCTCCTATTCACTGTGTTAGTAGAACTTATGTTTTGGCATCATACCTAGGCTTTAGATGTTTTTGGATAGTTGTTGGGCCTGAATTAGTAATTTGAACAGCATAGGTGTAGCCGAGTGATATAACTATCAGTTTGGCCCCAGTATTGTCAGTAAAGCACGCCCAGAGGTCGTTGGCATACCTTGATGCCTCCAGGGCCAGAATTATGTTAGTATGGTCTTACCCTAGAGTTAGCAGCATCAGGGTTGCCTAGTGAATTGGGGGTTAGTCTACCACATAGAGGCTATTGTCAGTGACAGTTAGTTTCAGTCAACGTGTTGCTTATCGTATAGGTCACTCAGGGCACCACCCTAGTTGTTACCAGTTTGATAGAGCAGTAGATACCCTAAGAAGAAGCTTTGTTACTAGTTAAATACGGGGCCAATGCCCTGGCCCACTCCTATAAGATACTCAGGAAAAGGTTGCCGAGAACAGCTAAGTCGAGATAACATACCTACGAGGTTAGGAATCGCCCAGAGAAGACATATGATATTTGAATAGACAAAGTTAGTGTCTAAGGGACTAGAACCACAATGTTACAGTATTACCTCCAGGCTAAGAATTACAATAAGTTGTTTGTGGAAGGTTAGGGCTGACTACTTAAGAGCATATCTAATTAGTAGCAGCCCACAATTGATCTACTCAAAGGACAAGTATTCTAGAGTAAGCCCATTACGGTTAGCTTTTTTGAATAGAATTGAAATGACAACGATGATATAGTAACCCTTGTCAGAGCTAACCCTAGTTTGATTGGCTTTCCTTACGACGTTTGGGTTGTTGGATGTTGTGGCATATAGGGCCATGCTTGTAGGGTCGTATGATGTCCAAAAGGACCAGATTGAGGCTGTGAGGGCTGTATCCAGTTACAGCAGTTACATTTTGATCCATAGTTGAGCCAAGGCTCGGGATCCAGTTATAGTAGCTATATTATGATCTATAGTCGAGCCAAGGTTCGGGATCTAGTTACAGCAGCTACATTATGATCCATAGTCGAGCCAAGGCTCAGGATCCAGTTACTACAAATACATTATGATCCATAGTCGAGCCAAGGCTCTGGATCTAGTTACAGCAGTTACATTATGACCCTCAGTCGAGTCAAGGCTCAAGGCCTAGATGTAGTTACAGGAGCCCAAATGACTCAACTACAGTCACAAGAGCCCAGATGGCTCAGATACAGTTACAATTACTTACAGAGTCTAGGGGGTACCAATAGAGATATATAGACTTATTGGCACCTACCGAGGCTTATGGGGGCCTAGGTAGGGTTTTTTGTGTTGCTTGTAACTTCCCAACTTATGGAGACCATGTTAGGTTCTTGTCTATCTATTTGTCTGCCAGCATAGCTTATGAATGAATACTCATGCAGTTTCATCTCATATACATATGGTGATTTACCATATGCAGGTTATGGATAAGAAAACTTACAGGTTAACTTATGGCCTTTACTACTATTCACTTTTAGTTCTTTATCAGGTTTAGTCAGCTTCTGTTACTGCCAAACATATTGTGTTGACACCCAACTATGGGGCGCTGTATACTTGCCTGCAGGTGTAGACAGACACAGTTCAGGACCTCCATTAGCAGTTGTTCAGGGCCAATAGTTTGGTCAGCTCCCTTCATTCGGGGTTGCCAGGTTATAGAGATTACAGTTTATTTGTATAGTTTTTGGGTAGGTCGGGGCCCTGTCCCGACTAATATTCTCATTCTTAGAGGCTTGTAGGCTACAGTATTCAATTAGTTGGTTGTTGTTGATCGTTTGGGGCCCATGTATATCTTATTTTGTGTGTTGTACGTGTGGGGCCCAGCATAGTTGTATGTTTTCATTCCTGTTATAACTAGACAACATGATAGTCTTGTCAGTACGCATAGGATATATAGGCTGGGTTAGCTGTTTTCTTTTACAGGTTCCGCGTGGCCTTGTCATCCTGAGGCTATGTTTACAGCCGAGATATAGCTGTTTGTTTTCTTGATTATGAGTCGCTGGTAGGCACCAATGCTGGTTATGCCCAGCCAGGTCAGCGCTAATCCCAATGTGACAGTAGGTGCCAATCATGCCTCCCAAGGTGGGGCGTGACATAAAATCAAAGGTTTTGATCATAGAAGCTCAAAAGTTTTCAGGAAAAGTTTTGACCCAGGGCTCATTAGTAAAGTAAAGATATTTTGAGCCAAGGCTCAACAAATGAAGGGTCAAAAATAGTCTATTAGCCAACTTTACCCCTAGTTATACTATAGGGCCAAACATACCCTAGTTGTTAACAAAGTAAATAAAAATGACCCTTAATTGGACAGAATGCCCCAAATTATCTTAAAATACCTGATTTCAATTAAATTACACATTATTTCCTTTAAATCTAAACCCGTCCTATTAAACTAAATAAACTCAAATCAAATTATATCCCAAAATTTATCTCCTCCATTAAATTACCATGCTAGATCCACCAAACTTCCTCCATTGGATAAAACAAAAATTCTTTATTTCATAAGATCAAAGTAATCTACTTGGTCTTCCAGCCAAAAATATCAAAAATACTTTTTCGATAGCATGAGAATTTTGTAATTTAACCTCAAAAATGACATGATCTTGTTCGCAACATTTAACTTAAACATTACTATGAGAAATCCCAACAAAAAGATTGGAATTTACTATGAAAATTGAAGCCATTTGAGTGTATGATACAAAGGCACAAATTTATGTGAAGGGTCATTGCCAAAGTTCTATCAGGGATATAGAAATATCACTTTAATCAATGTAAACTTGACAGGGGAAATAAAGAATGCTACAAGTTTGTTACAGTCATTGTAGGAAGAGCATCAATAGAAAGGAAATATTACATTGAATCTTCGAGTGAAGATTCTTCTGAGGATCAAATTTGTAAAATTGAAGCTTATGAAATGGAAACTCTTGTTGAAGTGCAGACGTAATATGGACAGTGTCTCCGGATAATGATATCTTGATTAGGGATAATAAGTGTAAGTGGAAATTATCTGATCTTGAGAAATAAATCTTTTTTGTTTAATCTAATGCAGGAAGTTTGGTGGATCTAGCATGATGTTTTATTTAGTTTAGTGGGTCGAGTTCGGGTTTAAAGGAGAAAACATGTAATTTAATTAAAATCGGGTATTTTAAGTCAATTTGGGGTATTTCATCCAATTGAGGGATATTTTTATTTTATTTTTAACGGTGAGGTATATTTGGCCTTATAGTATAACTAGGGGCAAAGTTAGCTAATAGATGAAAGTAGACGGGTATTTTTTATCCTTCTCCCTAGTTTTAAACATTTGTTATATCTATAGCTAAAGTGTTTTATAAAAGATGTTTTCAGTTGCCTCAGATAGGCATAAGTATATGAGCATATATTTTGGGAGAATTATTTAAAACCAAGTTGGTGAAGAATTCAGATAGCTCGTAAGCCCCAGAACTACATAGATAGTGTAGGTTAGGATCATGCCATTGATTTGGGTGACTCCTCAGATAAGTCCCTGGTAAGAACTTCAATTATGGATCCACAGATAGTGACTGTTCTTTGCCTTACTAAGGCTTTGAGCAGCTCTGCCAACTTAAGCGAGATAGTTGGGCATCATGTGCTCATTTATGATGTGCCGTTTATGAGAAAATCCCACCCAAGTTAAAGCTATGCATTTTATATATTTTTTTCAGAGATTGTTTTGTTGCACAGTTTATGGTATAACTGCTTTTACACATATTTCATACTTGTGTTTTATGCGTGATTTAGACTTTCAGTTTCGGTCATATTTATTCAGTTAGATTATTGTACTCAATTATTCTTTTAGTTCAAATATTCTTGCTTAACTATTGATTCAGTCTTATTACATACTCTACATTTGACGTACTGACACCATTTGGCACTACATCTTATTATGATACAGATTCATATAGATAGGATCAGACGTAGATGTTTCGTTAGGATCTCACATTTATTCAGCAATTGGTAAGGCCTCCTACATTTAAAGATTCCTGGTCTTATTGAGTTATTTTACTTTAGTATAACTTGAGGTAGTCGTGGAGCTTTGTCCCGGCACCTATTCTTCAATTATAGAGGCTTCATAGATAGAGTTAGAGTTGAGTCAATAATGTTACTTTACAACACTAATTTCAGTTGTAGTTAATAAATCTTATTTTATTATATTGAGCCATACAGTTATTACTTCGCTACACTTTATTGTATTCTCATCTAGTAGTAAGTCAGGACAAGGGTTTGCTTAGATAACTAGGTAGTCTAAGTGTTGGCCACTCCAGGGTCTAGACTCAGGGCGTGACACATAAAGTAATCAATGATTTCAAAATACCAAGTAGTTAGGACCATATTGGTTCTAGTACATATGAAACATAATTGATCCTATATTTCAAGACAAAACCACTCCTAAGATGGTATCATTACCAACTCTCACATACTTAACATGTCACCAGGGTCAAAAGGAAAGAGTACTCACAAATTATGATCAATTAAACAACCATTTGCCCCATTAGTACTCCAATCAATAAAAGATGTACTCTGCGCACATATATAAGCATCATCATATGCAAATAAAGAGTAAATAAAGTGTCATGAAAAATAACTTCATCTAAAGTTTCCTCACATATAAGGTCACTATTAGAGTCAAGAACACAATAAAGAGTAACATCAAGAATTGGAACACTCAAAGAAGAAGTAACATTTTATAAACAAGTTTCACTTAATTTTTCAAAACATTCCTTCTCAATGAGTGTACTGTCATCTTCCAAGAAGAGATTTATGTCATCGGAAAGGGTGTCATCATACCATAGTGGGTTATCATGCAACTTTTTTCCCTCAATAATAGCTACATCACCAATAATACATTCCACACAATTAGGCATTTCACCAAGGATGATCTTATCATCATCAAATAAGATATTGTACATCTTTAATTTAAAAAATAAGACATTGTACTTAAGGAATTACTTAAATATGTAGGTCGATTATTTTGATCATTTCGAATTTCAATTCATCATTGAGA
>JACEIK010013891.1:0-23573 GCA_018107945.1 Datura stramonium
AGCCCACGTTGTCAGCACTTATATAGAAATTGTACACTAACACTAAGAAAACAATTTTACCAATTGCCAGTCCCCGGCAACGGCGCCAAAAACTTGTTCGTCCGTTTAGATGACTACATGCAAGTGCACGTGGTCGAACAAGTAGTAAAATGTCTCAAGTAAGCCAAGTATCAATCCCACAGGGACTGGACCAAGGTAACAATCGAATCAAGTGTCAATGATCTTTAACTCTAAAAATGCAAACAACAGTGTAAAGAAGATTTTGGGATTTTGTTTCCTAATTTATACTAAATCTAAACGAATATACAATTTGAGTCTGAACAATGTCTGAAATTTAAGCTGGGCATAATCCCACAGGACTCGACCAAGGTAACAATCGAATCATGTCAATGATCTTTAACTCTAAAAAATGCAAACAACAGTGTAAAGAAGATTTTGGGATTTTGTTTCCTAATTTATACTAAATCTAAACGAATATACAATTTGAGTCTGAATAGAGTTACATATGAGTTGAAACAAGAGTGTAGAGAAATAATTTATCGATACAATTTGATTAATCTTTTCCTTCGGTTGCTAGCCAAGAATTATTGCCTATGTATTAAAACTCATATTTAACCCAACTTAAGAATCATGAACCTTCCACCTACAGTTCTGTGATAAAAAGAAATTCATGTTCTAGCCATACAAAATCGATTCCGTAATTGACTAATACGACTCTTCGTGTATATTTTTATCCCGAAGGTAAATCAATTTCAATTTTCCCAAACTAAGTAAGAGATCATATCCTATCAATTCACAACTTTCCAATTTCTTCTCTCTCGAGTGAAAACCGACTTTAGATATATATACTAACATTGGCCACACATTAATGCAGTAAGAACAAGAATTAATAGAACAACCATGGAAGAAAGATGAAAACCAAAAATGACTAATAATTACATTACCATAAATGTTCTAACTCTAAAGAAGAAATGAATTTAGCCACTCATTTGTGGATTAAACATCATCCAATAAGTTTAAATCATACAAACAATTGAAATAAAGGGAGAGAGATAGAGAAGAACCCTAGGATTTTCGTCCCCTCAATCGCCCGTAACTCCACGTTCTTGCTCAACCAAGTCGATAATTAAAAATGAACCCAAGTGTTCTATTTATAATCTGTGGGAATTTTTCCCGAATAAGAGTAACGTGTGTCACGGAGTGCATCGCGAGCACTGCCTCCGTGACACGCCACAAATGTGGACCTCATCGGAATCCGGTCTTCCTGCAGTACTTAAGCCCAACGTACCATGTGCGCAACGCGTGGCTTGGCAAACGGGCTGTTTGATCAACTCCGACCACTGGAATTTCATGTTCCAGGTAATTGGGTCCAACGTGCCACGGAGGCAACGCGGACCTTCAATGGAACTTTGGCTAATATTTAAATCATTCCCAGGTAGATTGCATCCGCGATGGCAAATATGGACATGGCTCCATCGTGCTCCTTTAATTCATGCTTTCCTTGGCCTTTTCCCCCGCTCGCTCCGGTCCATTCCCGATTTCTCCCAACATGCATCTTAGCTTCCTAAAATTGTATTTTTCCTGCACAACACTAATCATGTTATTAGTATAAATTCACATTTTAACTACAAATTACATGATAATGCACAAATAACGATAGATAAACAAGACGAAATGAAGCATTTGAGTATCACTTGGGCATATCATTCTTCCCAAGTTCAGAAATATTAACCAAAAGTTAAATACAAGCAATTAATCTAATCTTAGCCGTATTCCCCAGCAATGGCACCACTTTTTCATAACGCTCAAACTCACACTTCCTGGAAAAGTATGAAGTGGACTTTGTCAATAAAAAAAACTAACAAAGAGGTTAGGGTCGAACCCATAGGGAACAAGGTAAGAACTAGACTAATGCTGGTACTTAAACTTGTTGGTGACTTATATCCAAATTTGGGGGTTTAAAGAAAAATGATAGTAAAACAAAATTACAATTGTGGTTGTTATCAAGATGTGAAAATAACTAGGGTGAGTGTTCCCTATGGGTTCATAACTACTTCGGGTATACACGCGTGAACAATCCCAATGCTTACTTATAGAATGGATAACTAGGGTTCATCCAAACAACTAGTTCATCCCTATTGAGTGACTATACTCAATCACTGGGTCAGGTCTCCTAAGAGATTTCAAACCAACCGTTATCAATATGTTCCAAATTAACTTTTCTATGATCTCATCTCAAGTCATACAATGATTATAGAAATCAAGGATTTATTGTAATTCTCTTTATCTGATCTCTATTTCTCTAGCTTCAAGCAAGTAAAGAATTCAGGAAATTCCTAACATTGTGCACTGTTATGAAAGGATTAAAGATGAAGAGAATACAATATTAGAATTTAGTATTGATTTTGATTCACTTTGTATAACCCTAGTTCGTTAATCCACCATGGTTTCCACAACCCTACTTGTGGAGGTTTTAGCCTCTCGTAATTGTAAGATTGTGATTAGTATTCATAGACAAACACATAATTAAATACTTTCAACAATAATTGGAAGATAACCTGCTTTTAATATTGATGAACAAAATCAAGAATGATTGAGAAAACCAAGTGTTGATCTCAAGAATTGCTCTCCACTATTGTTTTCAAACTTGACAATAATTCACAAACAATTAGCTATCAACCTTCTCTCAATGGATTCTGATGTTCTCTTACTAAAAGAAATATAAAAGGTATTTATACAGACATTAGAAACCTTTTCCTAAGTTAACAGGGAAATATCCAAATCTGGTGCCAACACATCCTATGACTTTTCATACGACCTGTAACACGATTGTATGGGTTATGCCTTTCTCTCATACATTTCTTGGCTGCTGCAGAATTGGCGAAGTGTTTGCAGCTAGTACGACTCGTACCATGATCCTACGAGTCTCACAATCAATCTATGGCTAACTTTGACATCTTCTGAAGTTTTCTACAAGTGTTGTGGTACACCTCATACCTTGCTCCTACGACTCATGACTACTTGTTGAATCTTGAGTTTCGCCAAGCCTTTTAGAATCACTGAAGCTCCCTACAGCTTCTGCTACGAGCCATAGGCAGATTCTACAATCCGTAGGTGCCACCCGTACCAGGAGACTTCAATTGTGCAATTTTCTCTAAATTATTCCATGACTCTAATTATGGTTCATACCATCTTGGTACGACTTGTATTTAGAATCGCACTTTGCCTTTGTATTGATCCAGCCTTTTGATCTTTCCACGAGTCTCAGTACGGCTCGTACAATCATGGTACAACCTGTACTGAAATCAATACTTGGCTGATTTTCTACACTTTCCCATATCTTTTGCACATTTTTTCTCCAACACCTATTTTCCCTGAAAACAAAGTAAGAACACCTCATATACGTATAAACACACCTAAATCCATGCTATTTTCTCAGTTTTAAGCGTCAAAAGTGCTATAAACTCACAACACATCAGTGCCTTCAAGAAATCATGAGCAAAGCAGTAATGATGTAGGAAGCTCTAAGATGGAAGATATAATGGCCAAGGTCTTGCAAAGAGTCAAATCTACTGACTCCGGAGTTAAGGTAATGAAGAGTGATATCTCCAACATAAGTCAACTCATGGACTCACATTCCACTGCTATTAATCAGCTGGAATATCTAATGGGGTAGATTTCTGTAGCCTTTAATCAACGGAAGAGTGGTGCGTTTCCTAGTGATACATTGTAAAACCCGAAGAAGGATGGCCAATGCAAAGTCGTCACAACCAAAAATGGTAAAGAGTGTTGGCTGAACCAATCCCTATTAGTGATAAGTAGGTGGAGGGTGTAGCTTTAGATTCAGAACTTGCTACTGGATATGAAGCTGAGTAGGAAATTCTGGCTAGGTCTGGAAAGCTAATAATTACTGAGGATATTCATGTACATGTTGAAAAATCTAAAAGAATGGAAAATAAGCTCTCTATAGGTAAGGAAAAAGGAAAGGATGTTGTAAAGCCCTTAGCTCCAATTCCTAGACCCCCACCTCCATCTCCAAAGAGGTTGAAAATAAGGTGGAAGACGAAAAGTTCCACAAATTTATGTCAATATTTAAGAAGCTATCAGTCATATTCCTTTAGTAGAAGCTCTTAAGAAAATGTCAGGTTATACAAAGTTCATGAAGACTTGGTTATGATCTAATTGATAATCTTCATCCCTGTAGTGCGATTTCTTCGCGTTCACTGGTCCAGAAGAAAGAAGATCCTGGTGCATTTAATATTTCATGCACCATTGGCACATTGAACTTCACCAAAGCATTGTGTGACCTTCGTGCCAGCATCAACTTTATTCCTCTAGCTATATATAAGCAATTGGGCTTGAGAGCCCCCAAACCAACTATTATGCGGCTATTGATGGTAAACTGTCTAGTCTAGAGGCCGGTGGGGATTTTATGTGATGTGATATTAATAGTGGAGAACTTTATATTCCCTACTAGTTTCATATTCTTGGATTGCAAAGTGGACTTTGAAGTCCCCATAATTTTAGGGCGGTCATTCTTGGTAATAGGGCGAGCTATGGTTGACTTGGAGAGTGGTGAGTGATGAGTTGGTAATTCATCAACTCATTAGGTTCTTAAGCATGGGCTTTTGCATAATTTTCACATCAATTTGGAAGGTTCTATACATTTTCTCTTTGATTTTGAAGGTATTGAACTTAGACAAGGAAAATAGAGGAATTGAACAAAAAGAACTTGATGACGTACAAATCCACTCCTCGGTAGGACAAAGTGTAAACGATCGTTGCAATAAAATTATCCAACTCATTAGTACTAGAAATAGAAATTAATAACTCAAAAGTTATCTATCGAATTGAACTAAATTGCATTAATGCATTAAAGATAGAAAAGTAAATGTGGGGGAAAGTAGAATCACAATTGTAATTCAACTCAACAACCAATCAACAAGGAAACTAACATTGAAATAACAATATGAGTAATGACTAGGGGTGTGCTATTGAAGGGGCATTAATAGGATTGGGGCTAACTAGCAATTCAAAGCATTACTTGCAAACATAAATAGTTGTGGACAAGTCGATACTCTATGTTTCTCAACAACTTGAGTATCTTTTTCCTTGGGTTTTCTCAAACCCCAAGGTCCCATACCATCAGCCACTATGACTTGGGAAAGAATAGAGCTATTTCTAACCTCAATTCTTTAATGAGTGCATGACAATGAATATTGGTTATCTCTATCCAACCCCACACAATCAAAATCCAAATATCCACAATTGT
Organism: Datura stramonium; assembly: GCA_018107945.1. Lineage (NCBI taxonomy): Eukaryota > Viridiplantae > Streptophyta > Magnoliopsida > Solanales > Solanaceae > Datura > Datura stramonium. The sequence continues at coordinate 5,273 of JACEIK010013891.1, forward strand.
TTTCTCACCCATATTCTATTACCCTTTTTCAAGCAACAATAGAATAAGCACAAACCATATTTGCAACTATGGATATTTCAATTATAATTTAGAGAAAATAACATTATGCTAAATAAGCAATTCTAAGATTAAGCTAGCAACACCCAATCCAATCTAGGCGCTATCATGCACACACCCTAGCAAGATGTTTAGTTACTCATAGATGAAGAAAAAGAGATTATGTTAATAAATAAATCCATATCATTCATCAGCAGGGGTAAATTTCAAGCTCAAAATTATTCTTCAATGGAGGTTTTTACCTTAAGGAGGAAGAAGAAGATGAAGAAAATCTCTCTATCTTTTTCTCTCTCTAAAATTTCAAAATAATACAATATGGAATATTTTTTACAAGAATCTTCTATTCTCTATAAAAGGTGTGCCAATTGGGGAATGTCTACTTTCTTTTCTTGTGCATTTTCTTCTCATTTTGCCTCAGCAGCCTCCAAAATGTCTTTGTGTTGAATTTGGACCATTTTACCCTCTTCAGCGCGACCTTACTTGCGAGAAACGTGCATTTCGCAGGTGCCCATCCGCAGAGCGCAAGTGTCTCAGAGGTCTTTACCAAACTCCTGACAGGCTCCTACATTAGCAACCTACATTCTGCAGGTATTAACCTGCGTTTCATAGGTACTGTTTTAGCCCCAAACCAGTGCATTTCTGCGTTTGACCTATGTTTCGCAGGTGTCCTCCTGTGAAGCGCAGGTCCTCTTTTTTCTTCTCCATGTTTTTTCTCCAATTCTTCTATTTTACCTATTTAAGTTCAATACCTGAACATACCAAAGAGAAAGGGAGTAAAATCTTCCTAAATGAGTTGAAAACCAAGCAAAAGCGCATTCTTAAAAGCCTAATGAGTTGGTAAATTACCAACTCATCAAACCCATAAACTTGAATCATTGCTTGTCCTCAAGCAAGGCATTTCTTTACAGCTGAACAATTGAAGTAAGCATTTCACACCATATGAGATTTTGCACAAGAGACCACTAGGACTAAGACAACCCAAAAATCACACATCGACTCATTGAAAAGAAAAGACTCAACACTTTTACACATGCTCCAAGAGGTACCACAAACGATTGGCATGATTCATAAATGTTTCTTTCATTCAAAACAAGCGGTACAGTTTATCAAATCAAGCTCACATAGCATCTTAATTCATTACAATTTACATTCAAAGCTTGCCTTAAATCTCACTGCACTCTTGTCTCAATAACATATTTTACTTTGAACACATTCAAGAATGTTCCCCAAGAAATTTTTGTCACTCACATAAAGAGAAAATCCCATTTAATTTTCAAGCAATACACACACAAGAGGGATTATGGAATAAGGCAAATACACTCACTCTCACAATGAAATTCTCATGCATACAACTTGACCTATTGGCTTGCCCTTCGTGTAACTTGCCACTAATGTTGACTTACTACACTCAAAATCAATTAGGACTTGAGGGTCATTATGAAGGCTAGGGGCAAAGGTAGAGTAACTTTTTAGTTCTAGTGACTAGAACCTCCCTAATGCCTTTTTGTGAACATTTTTGCACACTCCATTGTTTTATTGATATTACCCTACCTTATATCTCCTTGATCAATATCTTCAACATTTTTTTTCTTCTTGGTTTCCACTTTTACCCTCATCTAAGCAAGAGGTGGCACCTTTCAACCATTCTTTTCCTTTTAATTCATTCATTGCTTTACACTTTGATGCTACCTCATATTGGAGCTCCTATACTTTTCCTATTTTCTTTTGCAAACCCTCAAACTTAGGCTTTTGCCTCATTTCTCCCTTGTCATTCCCCCAAAAATTTGGGCATCAAGCCAAAATTTTTGACTTCTTTTCACACTTAGCACTAGGGATGATGGGTGCCAAGAGGAGTTTTAAAAGGATAATAGGCCTTTAAGGTGGTTATCAAAGAAAAGAGTTAAAGGCTCAACATTAGCTAGCAAGGATGAACGTTCAAGGAGGTCACGTGAGTGAAGTGACTATCAAAAGAAAGACTGAAATTATGTTCTAAGTGCAACTACATCTAGGATTTTGCCTTGAGTTACACTTAGGGCAAGTTCTAGACAACCATTCATGCATGAAAATTAAGTTAAAAGCCTCACCACCCAAGGCATCACATTCCAATTAGTTCACACAATTATTACAACCATATCAACAATATGAGTTTAGATAAGATAGCGTGTGAATCAGAAAGCCAAACAAAAAATGTGCAACTCATGACAAAAAAACGTGCTCAACTTTTAGATTTAAGTGCCCCTTTTTTTCTCAAAATTCATTTTCAATGCCATTAAAAATTGTTGGTGGTGCCTATCAAAAGCAAGTGCAACAACTAACATAAAAAGACTCTAAACTTGACATTTTTTCTTAAGAAAGTCATCTCTCAATCTATCATTGAAGAATGTCACCCGGTTCGACACTAAAAGAAAAAAGAGGAAATTACTCCTTGGGAAAGAACCGTGGTACAAAGAAAACCCTTGGAGTTTATTTGCTAACTACTATGAACAAAAGAAGATTATTAAGACTTGGGTCAAAATATTTGGGAATTTAAAAGGGACGCAACACTGGCACTAACAAGTTGTAAAGAAAATTTTCATTCAACCAAAAGCCCGACAAGGGCATTCAACTAACTAGCAAAAATTAGAATTAGCAACAACCAAAACATAAGAAATTCAGCCCGACAAGGGCAACAAAAGATTAAAAATAACCAACAAGAGAAAAAGAGAAATACATCCCACCCCCAACTATAGAATTATATTGTCCCCAATGTATACATAAAGATAAAAGGATGGTAGGAGCTTCTTGATGTGGCTACTCTTCATCATAATAATTATACGCCTCATTTCCCTCATCATTACCATAATCCCCAAGGTTTTCTTCATCCTCTGCCCCCAGGCCCTCAAATAAATCATCAATGGGGCCTCGGTCTGTAGGTAGGGCAGCCATGGCTTCATCAAGAAAGCTCATGCCTAGGTCCTCCCTTGGTGCTAGATTCTTCAACTCTCTCACCTCTGCGCAGAGAGAGGAGACTGATCCCTCAACCACATCAACTCAGGAACATAGCTTGTTTAAGCTATCAAACATACTCTTCTTCTCCTTCTTGACCGTCTTGACGATAAGGGTCGGAAGAATTTGAGCAAACTTTTGGAGTTGGTTCTCATGAGATTGTGTCATCTCGGCCAACTTGTGGAGACCACTTGGTATTGATGAAGTTGGAGGAGGTGAACAACTGCAGAGTGGTGCTTGATGAAGGGCGTATTTACTTACTTCATAGACATATTTTTTCCCATACTTTATTATGTTTTGAGAACAAATTACGTGTGTTTGCATGTGATTATGTTATATATTTGTAAAAATAGCTAACGCATGTGATTAGATGTTTTCAGGACTAAAAGTGATGGATTTGGGTGTATTTGAGACATTTGGATTGAAGTTGAAGAAGAAGGAATGCACTAAGAAAGAATTATATAGAAGAAAAATTAAATAGTGCAATGCTACTCCCGGGCGACTAGNCTCCCGGGCGACTAGCAGCACAAGGCGCCAGGCCATTGGTGCTATAGGCCACGCGAGGCAGCAACAAACAAGCGCTACAAGACGTACGGCGCGCAACAAGGCTGGCGCAAGGCGCCCAACTCCCCTGTGCATGGGTAGGCCTAACACAGGCCATCTCGGTGCAATGGCACACGCGACGCGGCAATGGACGCGACATTGGTAGGAGGTGACGCGACAAAGGTTTCCAACGGCCAAAAATGGATCTCCCACTTCAAGTAGGAAAAGGAAGTTTAAATCCCAAGCCAAATTCATCAAGAAACAAGCAAAGCATAAATCTACTACTATAAGTACCCTTTTATTTTCATGTAATAGCCAAGTTTTGAAGTAGGAAGTTTTAGAGAAGATTTGCTGAGAGAAGTTTTTTAGAAACGAGTTAGAGGAAACAATTTACAATTTAGTTTTGGCAGTTGGTTTTATTTTGAGATACAATTGTAAAGTTGTTCTTCCGAATTTTGCATTAATCAAGTGAAGGTTCTTCCTATCATTATTGTAAGTATTATTTTTTCTTTTATTTATGAATTCTATTAGTTTACTTATAAACATGATAGGCTAAAACCACCAAAACTAGGGTTGTGGAAATTATGGTGAATTAACAAACTAGGGTTTGCATGACGTGATTCGAAATCAATACTAAACGTTTGTATTGTATTCTCTTCATGCTTAAACGTTTCTTAACGGTGCGCAATGTTAGGACATGCCCAAATTCTTTACTTGCTTTGGTCGAAGAGGTAGAGATTAGGAAAAGAGAATTACAACAGAGCCTTGATCTTGATGATCATTGTATTAACTTGAGTTGTAGTTGTGGCCACAAGATAGTTAACTGAACTTAGTAATAACGGTTAATTTACAATCGCCGCGAGACTCGGGTTGAGTAATTGAGTATAGTAATTAAATAAAGGACTCGGTCGGCCGTTGAATACACCTAAGTTATCGCTCCACAAGTAAAGTATTGGGATAGATCACTAGTGTAAACCCAAAGCGCTATGATCCACGGGGGAATACTACCCTAGTTAATTGCACTAATTTGGAAAATCATCAATTTTCAACATTGTTACTTATTAATTTTACAAATCCCCCTCTTAGAAAATAATTGACTAAAAGCTTAAGCACTAGAGTTCTTCTATATCCTTCCATATTCCATGTGGGTTCGACCCCAACATCTAGTTGTCTGACAACGCCCGCCATACTTCGTAGGAGGTATGGTTTGAGCGTTATCAAAAAGTCAAACCATTATTCCTACAGAAGTATGAATACTTCAACTATTGTTTGTCCTTGAACAATCTACTACTTCCCTTCTAACAATTAAGCACAAAATTCATCATACGAATAGGTCTACTTACACTTAGGATCATGAGACAAATCAATGAAGCTAAAATAACTACCGTACGCATAAAGGTTCAACATTAAAATATCAAAGTTCAAAATCACTTAGCTTTTGAAAACTAACTCATCAAAACATATTTTGGACCAACATGAATTATATGTAATTTAGCAATCAAGATTAAACCAAAGTCTTACCATTATGCCTCTCACAATTTGGAGAGATGCCCTTTTCTCACACAAAATATAAGTCAATATAAACTTGGCCATAAACAAGACAATTTCCACTCACTCTCCCAAAGAACTTCAACATGGCATGGAAGACGACCCATAGGCTTGCCCTTAGGTGTAATACTCCGCTAATATAGCATTATGATTCAAGGATCACTAGGACTTTAATTTGGTTGTAATGCTCCGCTAAGGGATGGGTAGGAACTATTTATCCAAGATAGTAACTAAGCTCCCTAAGCACTTTAATACTTCACAACACTTTAATTTTTTTAAGCACATTCTTCAATTTCCAAATTTTCTTCCTTATACCTCCTTTTATTTTTCTATTTTTCAACTTAGGTGACTAGTGGGGATTTTTCTTTTCATCATTGAGCTCATTCACAATAATATTTTTTTCTATTTTCTTTCCCTTTCTTCCGGTTCCTCACTCCTTTACGCAATTCCCTACTTAGCCACCCTCAACTTAAGTATTTTTTCATGCTGAGGTTCACAATATCCAAGGAAGGACCAGGGCCAAAATAGGTTCATTGTAAACAAATGGGGTTAATAGGAAAATCAGATTTTTCATCTTCAATTTTTCAAAGCTCTTTCTTCTTTTTTTGGTTTTCCCACTAAAAATCAACCTCCTTGTTTAGCAAAATTTCACCTTTTATTTTCTTCCAATTCTACCACACTTTTAGCTTTTCCTTCACTTCTCCAATTATGCTCTTTTCCTACAAATATTGTTCACTAAAGTGCTCTAGGAATCATTTGGACTAAATACAAGTCAATAGAACAAAAGGGATTTAAGCTTGTAATATGGCTAAGGCTCAACATACCTAACTAGGATAATTACAATCAAGGTAGGTAAAATAGGATAAAAATAGGGCTATCAAAGAAACACCTATATCACTTCCTTAATCCATCATTCATATTTTGCTTTAAAACACACACCGGCAAGTTCTAGACATCAATTTAGCTGTGCATGGAGGTATATCAAAAATAATTACACATTGGCACAAGATGGTTTAACAATAGAAATCAAGATCACATAAACACATATATCTATATTGCATGGCACATAATTAAGCCCTTTTTTTCTTTTCAAGCCCAAGAGTCAAGTTCCTGAAAGACTAAGTGTTTCTACCTCTTTCATGCATTTTTGATGAATTTAATAAAGTCTTAACGATACATAAGTGAAGTACGCCTCATGCCTTTGATGCTCGATTTTCACTTGCTGACAAAGCTGACATTTGGCCGAACTTTGCAATATCCTTCTTCATACCATCCCACCAATAGATTTCTCGCAATTCCCAATACATCTTTGTGGATCCCGAATGGATAGAATATCTAGTACCATGTGCCTCATGTAATATCCGAACTCTCAAATTATCACGTCCACATAGTCGACCGCTATCGTAACACACCATTCCCCCTTGGGAGAAAACTTCCACCTTATGACTCAGCATCGCCTCCCTTTAGCTCTCTCAAAATTGGATCCTCATCTGTCCTAGATTTAACATCAACCACCAAGGATGATTCCGACTCCATTTCGCACAACAACGCCGCCATCGATCGAGTCGAGTAATGTAACTCCCAATCTTGCAAGTCGGTGGACCTCCTTCATCAACTCCTTCTTTACCTCATCCATATGGGACACACTCTCCATAAAGATCCTACTATGCATGCGCTCACCACATTAGCCTTGCCCCTATGGTAAAGAACACTATACCGTAGTCCTTTAAGAACTCAAACCACCTCCTTTGCCAAAGATTGAGATCTCAGAACACACAGTAAGTTTTGATCTGTGGACACGCCCACGTGGAACCCATACAAGTAATGTCGCAATATATTCAATGCAAACACCATCGCGTCTGCAACTCGAGATCATGCATCGGGTAATTCCTTTCATGAACCTTTAACTGTTGAGAGGCATATGCTATTACTTTCCCATGCTGCATCAACACGCATCCCATTCTAACTCTCAAAGTATCACAATTAAAAAAAGCCATCCGCACCCGGGTAAAGTCAACACTAATGCCGAAGTGACCGGGTCTTCACCCCGGGAAGCTTCCTCACAAGCCTGACCATTGGAACTTTATATTTTCTGAGTCAACCTGGTCAATGAGGCTGCAATCGATGAAAAGCCCTCTAAAAATCTTCGGTAGTAACTCAAGAGGCCCAAGAAGCTCGGTTTCCAAGGATTCACCAGTCTAGGCCTATTCTTCACCGCCGATTTTTCGAGAATCTACTTTTATGCCTCGCTTGATACCATGGCCCAAAATGCCTACTGATGAGCCCGCAAGTGTACGGGTCGTACAAGTAATATAGTGGCTCTTTTAGAGAACCGGAATGTCAAACCCACAAGGACTAGACTACTGGGTAAAACCTTTCAAGTGTTAATTTACTAAACTCTAATTACCAAGACAAATGTTGTAAAGAAAGTTTTTGTATTTGGAAATATGTTTTTATATTAAACTAAGCTATCTATACAATTGAGTCTTAACTATGGATGAGAGCATGTTGAGGCTACAAAGAACATGTGAATAAACGAACTAATAATACATGGTTTATCTTTTCCTCCTATTATTAAATCTACTAATGCCTATGGATTAAAACTCTCGTATTTAACCCAACTTAAGAATCATGAACCTTCCACCTACATTTTCGTGATAAGAAGGAATTCAAGTTCTAGCTATACAAAACCGATTCGACACATGACTAATAATGACTTTCGTGTATATTTCTATCCCGAAGGTAAACAATTCCCAATTTTCCCAAAACCAAGAAAAAGATCATATCCTTATTAATTCACAACTTTAAAATTTCTTGCCCTCTCGGGTGAAACCGGATTCTTGGATACTATATTAACATTATTTATATTAATGTGGTAAGAACAAGAATTAAATAGAACAACATGGGAAGAAAAGAGAAAATAAACCAAAGAATCAATAATTACATTTCAACACAACAGTTCATAATCCTCAAAGAAGAAGATGAAGCAACACGCAGCCACTCATTTGTGGATGTTATGCAAATGAGTGTTAATTATGCAAACAATTGAAAGAAAAGGAAAGAGAAGAAAAGGGATAGAGAAACCCTAAGAATTCTGGCCTCCTAAACGCCGTAACCCACGTTCTTGCCTCCACCCGTCACACTGAAATGCCCCCAAGCGTTCTATTTATACTAGGGATAAATTTTTCCTAATAATGCAACGTGTCATGGAGTGCATCGCGGAGCACTGCCGCTGTGACACGGGGTGCAACGCGAAGCCCTCTTGGAATTGTCCGCTTGTGGCCAGAGCTTCCAACGTGAGACTGCGATGCATCGCGGAGCACACCGGCTGTGCCACTTGCAATCGCGGGACCCTCTCGAAATGCAAAGTCTCGGAGAATTCACTCAATGGCAATGGCCTGACGCGGACCCTCACTAGAATTTACGGGAATTCTTCATCCTGGGTAGAGTGCATCCGATGGCAAAAGCCGTCACGGCTCCATCGCTGGAGCCTCTTGTGATCCTTGCCTACCAACTGCCTCCTTAAGCCTGCCTCGAAGTTCACTGATTTCTCCCAAGATGTCATTTTTCATCAAAAGCATGTTTTTCCTGCAAACAACGCTAATCATGTTGTTGGGTATAAAATCACACTTCCGTACAATTTACATGGAGATGTACACACTTATTAGACAAACAAGGCAAAAGTTATACATTTAGTACTTGACGGCATATAAATATGCTCTATCACCTACCCCACTTAAACTCTTGTTCGTCCCCGAACAACCCTTTTTACCTCTCATGTATATGAAGATTCACACATAACCAATCTAGCAAGATAATTCAAATTACGGCTATGATGATTATTTAAGATACAAGCTAAAAACAAAGTATGCACGTTTTGATCAATGAAATGAAATACAATCATGTTAAGATTCTTAACCTCAAGAATCGACTTCACTGAAGCAAACTCATGCAAACCAACTGATTAAGAGATCCCACATAACTATATCTCATTAAACATGCCCTCATGAAAAGAGAGTTACCCACTTCACACAAAAACAATTTTTATATCACAACATGTAAGGGTACATAAATAGAATTTCACTCACTCACAAAGAATCTGTTACGCACCATGTAATGACCCATAAGCTTGCCTTTAGTACTCCACTAATTTGAGGATGTGAATGAATGTAAGATCAAGTAGGACTTTAGGTTGTGAATGTAGCCTGTGTAGGTAGGTACTATTATGACCGCATGAATAGTGACTATCTTCCCCGCGCTTTCAATACATCAGCGCCCTCATTGCGAACTTCTCTTCCTTACTTCACCCTTTTTATCCTTGGTAGCTTTCTTTTTCCTTTGCCTCCATTTCTTTAGGGCACTTTTAGCTCATTAGTAAGGAGTTATATAAGCAATTTCTCATTCATTTATTTTCTTACTCCTTACTAATAATCCTATTTTTTATCTAAGTGTACCCTTTGACCTTTCTCACTTTTTTTTTACAGCTTCCACTTTCCTTTCTTTTCATTCTTTCTCACTCCTTTCCTTTCAGATTTTTCTTCTTTAAGTCTTAAGAGCTGGATCAAATTCAAGGCTAATGAAATAAAAAGGATTTAGCTTATGCTGCACCTATCAAAGACAATAGTTTGGTGTCTAATGGGGCTGACTAGATTAATATTTCAAGGTAGGTAAAACGAGGATAAAGATTAGGTTCATTCAAAGAAATGCCTAAATCATCTCCTACACTTTACATCCTTCATTTCGTTTTATAAACACACTGTGCAAGTTCTAGACATTCCACAATAGCATAGAATACTCAAAACCCTTACACTCACGGCACATGCTCAATTCAAGACACACATTCAACAGACTCTTACTCGGGCCTAATCACAAGAATTTAAAATTAAGCTTCAATCATATCGAGTCAAATTCAAGATCCTAAGTGTCTCAAACAAAGTTATAAACTGGCATGCTTCAACACTACATATACTGCATCTTACAATCCTATATAGCACATAATAAGAATATCAAGCATCCATTAGCTACGGTTCAAAACCAAAACCTATTGACTAATTTTTCCTCAAGACGGTCGTCATCCATCCATCGTCTGAAATGTATCTCCTAACTACGACTAAAACATTATATACGACAACGAAAATAAAAAAATAAAAATTTTTATTCTTCGGCACTTCGTCTAAAGAATCGACAAGAAAACTAACAGGTGATGAATTATGCGCTGACTCACAAAAATTTTCAAATTTTTTCTCTTTTTTTTTTTTTTTTCACACAAGCATTACATTCACCAATAATTTGTTAAGCACAAAAATTGAAATTTCTCAATTTCCCTCACCCCACACTTAAATCATGCTATGTCCTCATAGCATCAAATTAACCTTTCAAGAGGGTGAGAAATACCTCGAGGCCTTTAGGGCCTAGCCAACAAGACGCTGCTCAAAGTTGCACAAGTGGGTGTTCAACCCCACACTTTTTCTCCACGCTTGTTAGCTTCCTCCTCCAAGGGTACTCTGCACTTCCTCCATCCGTGCTTAACTTTCCCCAAAAAACAAAAATGAAAAAATAAATAAAATCAATAAAATGCAAGAAATTAAAATGGTACCTATGGTACCCTTTAAGGTTTCCTAGCAGCGCCTAATTTTACGTCGCGGCACGACGTGTCAAGTTTCACCACTTTTTCCTCCACCTTGAGGATGCATGCATTCACCTAATTTCTTCTCCAATTTTCTCTATGCTCCAAGGGTGGTGGTGAAAATTGTAAGGGACCAAGCAGTAGATGTTGCCTTTTGCACTTATTGGCCCTTAAGTAAGTGAAGTCATTTTGTCTATTACAATCAGCAAATTTCAAAATGTACGGGGCTTGGTCCTCCTCTAGACATTTCTCTATAAGCCTGGGAGACTCTATTCATGTCGTCAACCAAACTTAAGGTAGAAAATGCTTCGAGTGGAGGTCCAATGCACTCTGATTCTGAAACTGTAATGCAATTCGACCTCCTTACTTGTATACCTCTTCTCCGCATCAACATCTACCTTTTCAGTATTGTCTAATGGGGTATACTCTATCTCTTCTCCCCTGAACGAGTTTTCTACAAGTACGAGCTCATCACTGGGACACTCAAGAGGTTCTAAATGCCGGGCTTCATCTGAAAATTCACCCTTGTCTTCCTCTTGTAACTCCTCTTGAATATTGCCTACAACTGTCACTTGCAATTGATCACAAGCTTCAGCCTTAGCCATCATCTCCGTGAATTTAGCGCTCATCCTTTCTGTGAAGCCCATTCTCTCGGCTACCGAATTCTCATTGTTTCCATCACCTCTTCGTTGTTTCCTCGCTTGCTCAAGCATCTGCTTTAGCATGTCTTCTATTCGAGCTTGGCGTCCCAAGTCCTTATATTCATCATGCCTATATTCAGCCAAAACAAATGTATGATCATAGTAGGGGCTTGGGGGATGGGAGTAGATTCTGACAGCTATCCCAATGGTCTTCTTGACCACCACATATATTGCATGTGTTACAATGTTGCCACCGGTGGTGTCCTCCGAAATTCAGAAAAGGTTCGTCAAAATATGAGTATTCACCATTTAAACCATTTATGTTCCAAGATGTCATGTCAAGAAGGGTATCCAAAAACAATCAAAAATATTAAAAATAAAATACATAAAAAGAAAACATGTTGTCAACGCTATATAGAATTCGTTAACTAACACTTGAGAAAAAATTTTACCGATTGCCGCCCCGGCAATCTGCGCCTAAAACTTCTGATGAGCCCGCAAGGCAATGGGTCATACAAGTAATATAGTGGCTCTTTAAGAACCGAATGTCAACCACAACGTGGCACCCGCATGCATCGGTGAGCACAAATTTAGCCGTGCCACGGTGCAATCGCGACCCTCTCTCGAAATGCAAAGTTCGCAATTACTCCCAACGTGGCACGCCCGATCACGGACCCTCACTGGAATTTATTGGAATTTTCCATCCCGTGCAGAGTGCATCCGCGATGGCGGGGCCGTGTCACTGCTCCATCGCGGAGCGCCTCTTGTGATCTCTAAGCCACCAACTGCTTCCTTGCTCGTTCCCGAGTTCATCTTCGATTCTCCCAACATGTCATTTTTCTTCATCAAAAGCATGTTTTTCCCGCAAAACAACGCTAATCATGTTGGTTAGTATAAAATCACACCCGTACAATTTACATGAGAATGTACACACATTATTGGACAAACAAGGCAAACGTTATACATTTGAGTATCGAGTTGGCATATAAATATGCTCCTTATCGCCTACCAAGTTCAAACATAACTTGCACTTGCTAAACTTGGCATACAACTGACGATCCTTGAGGATCTGAAGTAATTACTCAAATGAGAGGCATGCTCCTTGCTCCGGGGAGTACATATGGATGTCATCAATGAACACAATCATGAACATGTTAAATATGCCTTGAACACCCGATTCATTAGATCCATAAAGGCTGCAAGTGAGCATTAGTTAGTCCAATGACATAACTACAAACATATAATGGCCATACCGGGTTCTCAAGGCTGTCTTTGGGATATCACACTCTCGAACTCTGGGAGCCGATGATACCCGAACTCCGAGATCTATCTTCAAAAACACTGAACCCCGGAGCTGGTCAAATAAATCGCCACAATCTCGCGAGTACCTATTTCTTGACAAAGTGACCTTGTTCACTGCCGATAATCAATACACATCAAAAGGGATCCATCCTTCTTCGAACAAATGTAGTCCGGTGCACCCCATGGAGATTCTCTAGCTCGCCTAATGAAACCTTATCCAATAAGTCGTTCAACTGCTCTTTTAACTCTTTAGCTCGGGCCGAGCCATCCCGTATGGAGGAATAGAGATAGGCCGTATATCGGGCAATAGATCGATACCAAATCACCTTTTCCGGAGGAACACCTGGAAAATCATCGGGGAAACCTCCCATACCGACACACCACTAACTCGACCGAATAAGTAGGGTCTTGGAATCTACATCCTTAACCCTAACAAGGTGGTACATGCAACCATTAGAGATCATTTTCCGGCCTTAAGGCACTAAATAAACCAACCGGTTGGTACTGGAATTAATTCTTCCATTCCAGAACTGAGTCACCCAGAAATCGAAATTCTACCGCACGAGTACTACAATTAATTGAAGCATAACATGCAAACAACCAATCCATACCTAAGATGATATCAAAGTCCGTCATGGCCAACTCGGACTGGGCATGGAGGTAACCTTATACAACACTATGATGGGACACCCTCCATATACCCACCTAGCTACCAATTTATCTACCGACTCGAGTAGCTAATGAGAACGGTTTTGACTAATTTTAGGACTAACTCCAAAACTACTAGCAAATGAAGGGTGTCACAAAAACAAAGTAGCTCCCGGATATAAAGCATAAGAATCAATATGGAAGACTTGCAACATACCAAGGATCACATCAGGTAAAGCCTCGCTTCTCGGCGAGGCACTAAGGCATAAAACATGTTTTGGCACCGACCACCTACCGAACTAGTGGAGGCACCATATTGAGGGGGCGTGCTAGTCGAGAGGTAGAACTAGCGTGTGGCACCATCTCGTGTTTCGGGTTTGCCACACCCGAACAAAGCATCCGTGCCTACCAGCACCTCCTAAGATGATTCTTGCCGCACTTCGCACAAATCCCAAAAGTACGCTCCACCTGCATTCTACCGTGATCCCTCGAGCCTGTAGCCTTTCTCCTCTAGTCTCCCCGAACCTAGATGGTGTGCTGGCCGATGAAGGAGCCGGAGCAATGGACCCGTGTTGTCTCGGCTGACATGGTCCACCGACTCGGCTTGAGAAACCCCGTAACCCGGTTAGCCTCCCGGCCCTCTTGGCCTCTCTCTCGCTCCTATAGACTAACTCATCTACCGCACATTCAATACACACGGGGAAAAACCTGGTGAAGCATGGCGATCCGGCAACTTGTCCAAGTAATATGCCACCCCATGCATAAAATGGCTCACCCGAGCCCGCCGATCCACTACCATCTCCTGAGCATATTTAGATAGTCGGGAACTATAATGCATACCATGTATAGACACGTGCTTACTTCTTTGCTTCGTATTAACAAACTGGGTCGGCTTGACCTCTCATCTCCCGAGGGAAATACCGATGCATGAATGTAGTGTGAAATCATCTCAACCTATCGCTTGCACTCGCGCCTCTAGCATCTCTCCATTGCTTAAAACATTATATGTGTTACCCCTTTAGCCGGTAGGAGGTCAAATCAACACATTCCCATTGTTCACCTTCATAACCTAGGTGATTTTCATAATTTCTATAATATCGTGTGGATCTTTGTCCACCTTTGACCCCATGAAATCTCGGGAGGGCTCATCCTCAAGAAATCCCTCACCCTAGTTGCTACATTCATTCTGGGGGAAATGCGCCACTGCCTCGATTCTCGACTTGGGTAGCTGCTGTCCACGCTAGTATTTTAAATTGTGCCCTAAACTCAGTGTGGGAAGCTGGCTTTGCTCCGTGCTTCATGAACGGGTGGAGCTCACCATCAAGGGCACCCTCATTATCATTGCTTTTATCGAAGTCTCTCTCAAGCTTACTAATGTGGAGGCATGCTTCGCAAACGCGAATAGCACGAATTAGAAGAGTAAAGGACGTTCATCGCACGCATATAGATCATGAAAGAAGGGAACATTTCTAAACGTCTCGTAGCCTCTCCTTCATAAATGTGGCGCGTTTCACACCAATGAAAAAGACTCTAACGTGGCTTTCGTAATTCCCTAGGACACTTCAAAACCTATGGCTTTGATACCAAGTTTTTCATGATCCAAACGTGCACTCGGATCGTTGACATGGGACAAGGAGTCCCGAGAGACCCCATGTCGACCCATGGCATGAGCATACTTCTAATCCAATCACATGAGCGAAAGACCGAACATGTAAAATGTAATTACAACATAACAAAAGGGGAAAATCGGTACAAGACTTATATAATACTCTACTGAATACAACTTGTAGTCTCATAAGCCTTCTAAACATGAAGAGCGGATTGATGGGACAACTCGCCAACTAATCCAACATCTAGAAACTGGAAGAAACAACATGTTAGATGAAACATACATCCCTCCAAACATGAGGACTCACCAAGAGCGCGAGAGCGTTCAAAACTATCTACTTCATGATGAGCCTAAGAATTTGGACCCGTATCATGAAATGATACAACATAAAAAGTATGTGGTTAGTATGTGAAACGTACTGAGTGTGAAAGGTAAGTAAAACGGACATTTAAAACATGTATTAAATTCATAAATGATCATCAGAGTAGGACGTCATGCTCGTATCGTAAATCATAATAACATATCATATGGCTCAAGCTTTTCAAAATTTTAACATAATCATAATCATAATAGAAGATATTTACTTAACATGACTTGAGCCAACGCATATAAATCGTAACATGCATAAATCATGAGGAACAGTGAGATTCTCTAACCGACATACCCTCCCATATGAGCACACATGAAGCCCGGCTTGTAACCCTAGTCGGGAGGGTATTCGTACCTTGCCAAGGGTAGAACCATGAAAGTTTGATATCACCACGAAAAGGGGCCATTTGGTCCAGGGACTAACATGAAAGGGTCCCTTTCACACACCTACGGTGGCAAGTTCATGAGATTCGGGGCTAAACCTGAGCCCGGAACCTACCGATGTTCGATAATACCCCAAAACATATAGTGCTCATAATAATACATACAAGAGTTCATGATCTAGTTAAATCATGATAATCATAAATATGCTTGAACATATGTGATCTAGTACATGACATGAGGCCCGAGACGGCCAAAACATAATTCATGATTAATAAGATTCTTACATACTTGTAGATCATACACATAGCTTGAATTACATAAAATCATAATGGGTAACATAATGAATTCATAATTTAAAACATAATTCATGTTGGGCTCATAAAGAACATCGATGGGATAATAAATCATAAATCGATTCATCATGGGGCATGCATAATTAAGCTTAATTGCTTAGAATATGAAAATCAACAATATTATGATTAATTTAAATCACATAAGATGATCAAAACTATAGATTATGATAATATTTCAAAATCACAAAACCCATAATTAAATAATTAGGATTTATAAATAGAATACAAAACCCAATGACTTTTTGACAAATTTTATATAAAATCATAGAGTAGGAGCATGGGTGTAGAAGAATTCACCCATTGATGACCTTACATACTCCGGGATTATCTGTTCTTAACTTCCCTTTCTAGCCCAAGATGGAAGTTGGAGGAAATTGAGAAAGAAGACCTTGAATCCTTCAGATCTTCTCCCTATACTCTTGCACGCATGAATGAGGCCATGAACTTCTAACTCCTTAAAATACCCATTCAGACCTTAAAACGACATAGTTTAGGCCTTAGGAGTTTAGAAATTACGAAAAGACCCTTACTAAAAATGCAGAAATTTATGATTGCCGCCCCTAAACCACGAGTCGTTGCCAAGGGGCACGACTCGTGGTTGGGATTCGTCATGCTCATTTCCCAAAATCACTCAGGGGACCCCACGAATCATGGTGGCTGACCACGACTCGTGGTAACCACCCGTGATCCCCACTTCCCAAAACTTTGACCAACCATACACTCCAACCCATGGGTGATCTCACGAGTCGTGAGGTCGAATTACGACTCGTGGTCACCATCTCGTGGCCTTCATTGTCGTTCCCAAACTTACCACCAAGCCTCCAAGAAGACCACGAGGGACCTCAGAGTCGTGAGGTCTGACCACAACTCATGGTCATGCCCGTGGCCTCCTCTTACTCCGAGCTCAGCCAGCTTGTTGACCACGAGTCATCTCACCTATGGTCACTCCTCACAACCTACCTCACGAGTCGCCCCGAGATCTCGATGCGAATTTTTAGTGTTTCTCCATTATGACTCCCGGGTCTGATCCTTGGGTTTCCGGGGTATAACAATATCTCCCAATTGGGAACATTCATCCTTAAATATAAGAAACATGCAGAAAACTCAGAAAAAACAATCATCATATGCAATTATCGATTATTTAACCAAAACTAGCTAAATGACTACCTCCAAAAGGACGATAGTTTAAACTAAAATTCAAACATCACGTTCATCTATCATAACATAAATCAAAACTTGTGCACATGACCTGAACATGGAAACCGATTATAAAATTAGGGCAAAACCGATACTCAACCGAAACCGAGCCGGTAGAGAACAAGCGCTATGGTGCTTAGCTCTTCATATCCGGCTTTGCCCCACAGCGCCTCCTTCAACATGCCGTATTTTCTCCATAATACTTAACTGAAGCTACTTTTGTTCCTTAGCTTATGGATTCGATGATCTAATATTTCCACGGGTACTTCTTTATAACTGAGGCTGTCTTTTAGAACAACACTGTCCACCGGGTCTACTAAAGCTGGATCACCCAAACACTTTTTCGAAAGTGACATATGAAACACAGGATGAACTGAAGATAATTCCGAGGGCATGTCCAACTCATACGCCACCTTACCAACTCTCCTCACAACCCTGTAGGGGCCAACATAGCGGGGACTGAGTTTCCCTTTCTTTGTGAACCACATGACTCCCTTCATGGGAGATACCTTTAGAAATACCCAATCGTCCGCCTCAAACTCCAAATCTTTTCTCCTCACATTGGCATATGATTTCTGACGATTCTGAGTAGTTTTCAACCGGTCCCTTATCAACTAGACCTTCATCATTGCCTCATGAACCAAATCTGGCCCTATCATAGCTGTCTCACCAACCTCAAACCATCTGATGGGAGATCTACACCTCCGCCCATAGAGAGCCTCGAACGGTGCCATTTGGATACTGGTGTGATAGTTATTATTGTAAGCAAACTCAATTAAGGGCAAATAATCATCCCAACTACCTTTAAAATCCATAACATATGCCCTCAACATGTCCTCAAGAGTCTGGATTGTTCGCTCGGCTTGGCCATCCGTTTGCGGATGAAAGGTTGTACTGAGCTTGAATTGAGTCCCAAGTCCCTTCTGAAAAGACCGCCAGAATTGGGAGGTAAACTGAGTACCTCGGTCTGAAATAATAGACAAGGGCACTCCATGAAGTCGAACAAACTCCCGAATATACAACTTGGCATAATCATCCG
>JACEIK010013892.1:0-23568 GCA_018107945.1 Datura stramonium
TTTCCCTTGTCATCTATGATAAATATAAAACATGTACTTCCCTTAACATAGCATACAAATATCAAATAATTATCAAAATATTTTTAGGGTGTAATATAAACTCACAACACATCAGTTGCCAAATAAACGACATTATACTAACCTATGTTAGCTATGTAGTCTGGGGCTTACAGGTTATCTAAAACCTTCACTCATCTTGGTGCTAATAATTTTTCCAAAACTATGCTTATATATAAATATGCCTATCGGAGGCAGCTGAAAACGTCTTTTATAAAGCACTTTAGCTAAAATTATAATAGATATTTTAAAACTCTATTGAGTCTCTATGCTCAATATATTACTCTGTTGATGAGCCCCTGTGCACAAAAATCTTTGTAAAACTTATGAGCTTCTTTGCTCAAAACTCTGAGATTTCAAAAAACATAAGACTTTACTTTATTTTTTGAAAAATCATGCTATAATTTGAACTATCTATCTGAAAATCTTTTTTATTAAAACTCTCAAAAAATCTACTATTTTCTTTAGTCTTGAAAAGAATGCATATAACTAATGATACAAAGCTTTCAAAAATATACATTCCATGCAATTAGAGTTCATGGGATAGGTAGACATGAACCATAATCTAACATCAAGAATTAAGAGAGTGAGGATTTAATCAATAATCAATAAAGATATAATACTATGTAATGAGAAATCAATCAATGAATAACTCAATTAATAGGGAAGAAGACCAATTAATAGAATAGGGAAAAAACTCTAGCTTAAACTTTCATAAAATCTTAGTAGAGATGTAGGGAATGATGAAGAAAGGATTCCTCACAAGAATTAGCTTTATATACCTAGAATGATGAGCTCTTGACCAAATCTTACGAATTCCAAGGTTGAAAATGAAGAACCTTAGCTTTCTTGAGAGCTTTCAAAGCTAATGATTCTTGAATTTCTAATGTAATGTGAGGGAATGAGAGTTTAGACTATAAAAACCCCTTTAGTACCTCTTTTAGGTAACCCAAAAGATTTGATTTAGGTGGTAAAAGTATAGGAAGTTACAAAAATACCCCTGTAAAAATGTTATGCAAACCTGTCGTCCAGTCCCTACGAATTATGCCACGACCCTTGGTGTCATACCTCGACTCGTGGTTTGCACTTCTGGTCACTGAAGCATCTTGATCACTTTCTTAACTTCATACCATGACTAGTTAAGATTGGTCATCCTATTATGCAACAACTCGTAGTCTTCTCTCGTGGTCCCTGGGACAAAGTTGAACATTTGCGGAACCTCTTGCCACGAGATAATAGGATGAGTCGTCCTATGATACCACGAATCGTACCTTGAATCATGGTGTCTGAGAACATAGAACATCTCTAATGTCTTCCCACGAGTCCTTCCCATGACTCGTGGTGTGGGCCATCCTAAGAGAAGCGGTTCACTTTGTCATGACCCGAGTTTACACCCTAGCCGTAACACGGGACAAGGAACCCCGAGAGGCTCCAAGCTGATCCATGGCATAATCATAGCATATCACTTAATAATAGAAACACCTAACAGAACATAACTGAGCGGAAGCTAACTCAAAGAGTCTAATTTAAAACCCAAAATAACAAATGTCATAATACTCTGATACAAGATGAATCTGTCAATACGAGTCTGAAAGCCTACACAAACTGATGAGTTGCTAGGAAAAGTCCCCAGCTAACGCCTGATGTCTGAAAAACTGTAACATAATGAAATAGAAAACATAAATCGCGTCCTCGGGAGATGAGGATTCACCACAAGTAGCTGAGATGGGTATGGAGCGTATCTAACCATGTGGCTAAGTCTGGAAACCTGAATCTATATCATGAAATGATATAGCACATAAAGCATGCGTTCATTACTTGGAATGTACTGAGTATGCGGGAAGCGTAAGGAATCTAAACATGCAAGTATACAAGAAGGAAGTAAACTAGATACATCGACATGTAACTGAACTGCATTACAACAACCCTGTCTGAGATACACATATATATTTCCATTAAGTTTTTATTTCAAAAAATTTACCGAAGTATAATCAAACTGATGCATAAGGGTTATGTACTGCACATATACTAAGAATTTAAAGCAGTAGCTAATATCATACACTGTTCTAATTCTTTGCTGATAATTGAGTCTAAATTCTACTAACTGATTTTAACTGTAATCTGAGATCATACGGAGCTTATCTGGACAGATATAGTAGGCTAAGGGAGATATTCCATACTATGGAGAATCCCTGACTGACTAAGGGAAACATTCTCGGCTAATAAGAATCCCTGAATGAGCTAAGGGAGACATTCTCTGCTAATGAGAATCCCTGACTGGCTGAGGGGAAGCATTCTCGGCTATAGAGAGTCCCGATAAACTAGAACATGGAGGTCACTGGTCTGACGTCATTTGTTTAGTCTAAGACACTTCAGCTAATCAGATACATGAGCATTTGATTGTTTACATCATCTGAATATCATACTGAATTATTTATAATTGATTAGGGCTACTTTCTACTAACAACAAGCCCAAAGGTCTGAAGGATCATTCTCATGCTTTATCATCATAATTCATATCATCATAGTCTCGAATCATCGTTTTAACATACATTCTACTTTCACTAAGAATTGATAGGATCAGATCATACTTTAATCATGTCCACCACATTTGAATCTCAAATTCACATTACATTGCATATGACGTCTATCTTAGATTCATGTAAGATCCATACATTCAATTCATACTTTAACATGTACGATGAGATCATAGTGAAAGCATATGAACATTTTCATGGACCCCATTTAAAAATTTACTCTAATTCATGAAGAATATTTGATAATCACGCCATTACCATAGATTCAACTCATACCCAAAATATTTACATCGAAATCATAGTAAAAATATACATACTTCACATTGATCAAGCCCATAAGTTCTAATCACATCGCAACATATCTATTAAATCATATATTCTAGGTTTAAGAGAATTCATATGATCTTCCTATACTTTAGACATGGATACAAGTTCATGATAAACGCATGTGAATAATTACGAAATCCCATTCGAAGTCCTAGGCTATTTCATGGTGAAAACTCCATAATCTTGCATTTCCCATGTTAAGTACATAATTCAAGATATTGAAAGTAATTCCATAAGCATACATGACTATTAATCATAATGGGTCTTAGAATTCATAGAAGGCATAGAAGAAATCATCCATAAATGGAAACCCTAAACCATGCTTTTCTAGAACAAGAGATTTGGGTTTTTAATAAAAAGTTTGGGGCACAAGGATGGAACGGTGTCCTTGTTGAAAAATCCACATACCTGATTAGAAGGAATTCCCTCTTGAACTTAACCCTTGAATCCTTTGAAGAAATCCTAGTTGAATCCATAGTCTTGAGAGAGAAGAGAAAGAAGAATTTGAAGGAATATCTTGAAAATAAGAGATTAGGCTAGAAAAACTCTTTAAAACGTCTCATACAATCCTCAAAAAGACGTAGTTTAGGAGTTAGAAGCATAGAATTTTACAAAAACGCCCTTGGAAATTCACAGAAAAAGTCCACCCTGCTAGTCCCCACGAGGCACTCCACGAGTCATGGGGTTGGCAACGACTCGTGGGGCCCTGTCATGGAGTACACTTGATTCGCTTAATTTTCTACTCTTCTCTCCCCACAGATCACTTGACGAGTCATTAAGTGCATGACGACTCGTCCCCTCTTCTGTGATCACCACTGTCTCGGGACCCTATCCTTGATCTCTAGACTCCACCTAACAGCCGACCTAATGAGTCGTCGCCTGCCTAACGACTCGTTGGGTCGTCCATTGCCACTGAACCTCACTATTCCTGCTGCTCCTTCCCAAGACTTCCTTGACGAGTCATTACTTGACATGACGACTCGTCAGGTAGTCCGTGGTCACTGAACCTTGATGCACCTCCTGACTACTCCTCACCAGTCTGACCATAACCCATTAGGTTACCTAACGAGTCATTCCACAAATCGTTTTGAGGCAAATTTTCCACCTCCCTGTTGATTCCTCATTTAATGTCTGGGGTCAGATCTTAAAAACTTTTGGGGTGTTACAATATCTCCCACTTGGGAACATTCATCCTCGAATGTTGGCTAAACATACTAAAACGATAGGGACGGTACTAAAATCCCAAAATCGATCAATTACAACTGAAACCAATGGAGTATCTATTTTAGGTTGATCTTACATATCTGAACTGATCATCGAAATTGTACATGCATGCTGAGACATGAGAGGGACTGTAAGACATGAAACTGACATGGAACTAGATAAAACACTGGGAAGGATTCTTTTCCTCTAATTAGCACTGAGTTGATATGGACTGAGCCTTCATTCTCACATCTTGTTATACTGAGCTAGAATTCATGATATCCGGTCTACTGAAGGTAAGGAACTCATGAGCATGGATCATTCATGACATCTAAAACTGAGCAAATACATCAGGTAGCCTGTCCTGCTAAGATAGTAAAGCAACTTCTAAAGACCGAGTTTGAGCTAAACATACTGGAAAACGTGATTTCGCACACATAGCTGGTTCATAACATAAAGATGAGCCTTAAGGATTTATAGAGTAATACTGACATCGCTGTCTGAAGTGACTACTTAGAAATTTTGGAAGTCTGCACATAGGGATGGGTAGAACCTAGCTTCAACTAAAATAAAGAGAGGTTATTTGAACCTAAAGAGATTGACATACCGCAACTGTTAGGGTTGGAACACCCCCTGCTACTAGCATACTCAAGACCCGGCTTGTCTCACATATAGCTTAAAGCCATCATTCTAATTCTCTTGAATCCTCCTCAAGGTCAGAGCTAAATCACTAACTCTTAGCTTCTATTTCACCTCTAACGTTCACTGCAAGCCTTATCCTCGCAACTATTCACAACACACATTGAAATCTCTTCCCAACAACATCATAGAGCTTCTTATTAAATACCGGGGTTCTAGGGCTAGCAACATGAAAGAGTAACACAAAATTCACAACATACCTGTGACTACTACTGGTGACTTTCCCTTATAATGGA
The DNA here is from genome assembly GCA_018107945.1 of Datura stramonium. Classification (NCBI taxonomy): domain Eukaryota; kingdom Viridiplantae; phylum Streptophyta; class Magnoliopsida; order Solanales; family Solanaceae; genus Datura; species Datura stramonium. The sequence goes on from JACEIK010013892.1 coordinate 5,060, forward strand.
CAGGCTATCGGAGTTACTAAAGAGCTGGCTGAGGCTCTACTCTCACCTAGCTTAGCCTCTGCGCAATCCCGATGCTTATGACCCAACTTGTCTCACCAAAAACAAGCATTCGAGTTGGCCATACATTCTCCCAAATGGTGCTTCCCACAGCTGGTACACAACAGATACGTAATCTCTCTTACCCTGGGTATGTATGGAGCAATGACTGTCCAAAGTGCTGGGGCTGATGAATTCTGCTGGGAGTGTGAGCGGTGTCGACCACTCGTCCTCTGCGGGGAAAACTCTGAATCTCCTATACTGGCCCTCTTGTCCTCTCTCTCTTTTTCTTTCACCTGTTCCGCTTCTATTTGTTGAGTGAATATCATAAAACGTGGAAAGTCTATGTCCTTGTGCAACATGGAGGTCTTGCATTCTTTGATCAAGGAGTTTGATACTCCGTTCACGAACCTGCTCACACGATCCCTCTGGTCGGCTACCATCTCTGGTGCATACTTGGACAACTGGGTAAACTCCAATGCATACTCCTGGACAGTCATGTTGTTTGTCTCAAATTAATGAACTCTTCCGCCTTTGCCTCTCTCAACTCCCTAGGGAAAAACTTGTCCAGGAACGCGGTCATAAACTCATCCCAACCTACGGGGGCTGCTCCAACTCCCCAACTATCTCTCCACTGGCAAAACCATATATAAGCGACTCCTTTCAGCTAGTAGGAGGCTATGTCTGCGCTCTTAGTTCCCTTCACCCCCATGATTTGGGTGATCTTCTAGATCTCTTCCAAGAACTCATACGGGTTCTCATCTACCTTTGACCCCAAGAATTCAGGTGGATTCATTCTTAGGAAGTCTCTTACCTTAGCCGCCGCTACGTTCCCATTCTAGGGAACATGAGCCATTGCTTGCTGATTAATTTGGGTGGTCATGGCCTACGCCAACATATGAATGGTTTCCCTGAACTCGGCATGAGTGACATGTTCATCCATCGGGTTTGCTGGGGCTGGTGGGGCTTCCTAGTGCCCATTACCATTTCTTCTTCCATTCGCTCGTCTGGGAGGCATTATCTGCGAGTGCGTAAAGGAAGAGTCAGAAAAGGAGTTATTAGAGCTTCATACTTTACGCACGATAAGAATCATGAAGAAAAGGGAAAATTCCTAGAACGTTTTGTAGCCTTTTCGTCCTAAGTGTGTCACACATCACACCCATGAAAAAGACTACTTAATACAGCTTTCAGAAACCCTAAGACATTCTAAACCTTTTGTTTTGATAAAAAGTTTGTCATGACCCAAGTTTACACCCTAGCCGTAACACGAGACAAGGAACCCCGAGAGGCTCCAATTCGATCCATGGTATAATCATAGCATATCTCTTAATAATAGAAACAGCTAACAAAACATAACTGAGCAGAAGCTAATTTAAAGAGTCTAGTGTAAAACCCAAAATAACAAATGTCATAAAACTTCGATACAAGCTGAATCTGTCTATACGAGTCTGAAAGCTCTACTAAACTGATGAGTTACTGGGACAAGTCCCCAGCTAACTCCAAAAGTCTGAAAAACTATAACATAATGAAATAGAGAACATAAATCTCATCCTTGGGAGATGAGGACTCACCACAAGCAGCTGAGATAGGAACCGGGCGTATCTAACCATGTGGCTGAATCTAGAAACTTGAATCTATATCATGAAATAATATAGCACATAAAGCATGCGGTCAGTACTTGGAATATATCGAGTATGCGGGAAGAATAAGTAATCTAAACATGCAAGAATACAAGAAGGAAGTAAACTAGATACATCGACATGTAACTGAATTGGAATAAAAAAACCTGTCTGAGATACATATACATATTACCATTAAGATTTTATTTGAAAACATTTACCGAAGTATAATCAAACTGATGCATAAGGGTCATGTACTGCACATATACTGAGAATTTAAATTAGAAGTTGATATCATACATTGTTCTAATTATTTGTTGATAATTGAGTTTGAATTCTACTAACTGATTTTAACTGTAATCTGAGATCATATGGAGCTAAGCTGGACTGATATAGACTGATATCGTAGGCTAAGGGAGACATTCTCTATTGTGGAGAGTCCCTAACTGACTAAGGAAAATATTATCAGTTATGGAGATTCCCTGACTGACTAAGGGAAACATTCTTGGCTAATGAGAATCCTTGACTGAGCTAAGGGAGACATTCTATGCTAATGAGAATCCCTAATTGGATAAGGGGAAGCATTCTCGGCTATGGATAGTCTCGATAAACTAGAACATGGAGGTCACTGGTCTGACGTCATTTGTTTAGTCTAAGACACTTCAGCTAATCAGAGACATGAGCATTCGATAGGAACAGATCATACTGTTGCGCCCCAGCGTACTCGCAAGCGTACGTGGTCGTACAAGTAATACAGTGGCCCTCTTTCAGAGCCGGATGTTGAACCCACAGGGACTAGACTAATTCAGCAAATTATCAAGTTCGAGTGTTAATTTAATCTTGACAAGTTTTAATTATGGAAATTTCGTAAAATTCTAATTAAGTCTATGGGTGATCATAAAATACTCAACAAATGATATAAGAAGCAACTAGAGTTGAGGCCTAATAAACATGCAGTGCTACAATTCACAATGGTTCGAGTATGAAAACTTCAACTATTATTCACATAATTAAAAAGATATGTCCATGGTCATTCGAGCCTCTAAACACGACAATATAGTCTCACACCTACATCGTTGAATGGGGATGTGACGTCCTAATTCGTGAGCAATTTAACTACTTGGATGTGATTTACGGAGTTTCTACCCTTGATTATGGACTTTCATACCTCTAATAATTTAACCAGACTTAGCTTCACAACTACTTCTACAAGTGGTGATGTGATGTTTCTAAGTCGATGTCTAGATCATCCCGTTTTATTAACCAAGCAAGGAAAATTAAGTATAATTTTTATCCTAATTGCTAATCCTATTGTATAGATAAGAACTTGCTCCCTACATTCTTGTGTTCTAGCCTAGGGTTCCTCTTTCAAGCTTTTACCTAAGCTTAACGAGTTTGTTTTCATGGTGATCAAGCATAAAAACAACGGTAATTAAGAATGCAAGACAAATCAACAACTAAAAACTCAAACCAATAATGAAAATCAAGAAATTACATTCATATCTTGTGGCCTCAACCCTAGAGGAAGGGTTTTAGCCGATCATGTTCGTACAATTACTCAAAACATAATTAAAGTAATGTACTTACAAGAATTGTAAAAGAGAATGAAATTTTATGAACCCTAGGTAGAGTTTTGAAATTTATGAACCCTAGGTAGAGTTTCCCTCATTCTCCCTTTGCTCCTTTTCGTTTCTCAAAAAAATATTTTGTGATCAATGATTTTAGAAGCTAAGGTTTTAAGTTTTAATTTATACTAAGGAAAAGTTGCCAAATTTGGTTGTGCATGGATTGCCTCCGTGGCACGGAGCTGGACACCCCAAATTACCTCCGTGCCACAAAGAAAACGCGGAAGCCTACTGGTTTGGCATGTTGTTGGCGCTGGCATGGTGCGATGCCTGTCGTGGTACGCTGCTGAATGCGCAGCTCTCTTGCCGTGGCACGGGCCTGTCGCGTGGCTTCACTGGAATGGCATGCGCCTGGCGCGTGCACCTGCCTATCGTGGCACGCTACTGAACGACAGCTCCCTTGCCATGGCACGGTTCTCAGCGCGATACCCATGCTGCGTGGCACGCTGTGTGGCTCGGCATGTGCATGCTCTAGTGCGACATCGTGCGACTCTTTTGCAATTTGTTCCGAGCTTCCTCCTTGAGCCTCAACCACCATATTTAGTCCCCCCTAATAATTTTACACCTACAAAACATGGGTAATCATGTTGGTTAGTTTATGCACATAATTATTAAAAATCACATGAGAATGTAATTAATTTAATTGACAAACATGACTTAATTAAGTTATAAAATAGCACTTGGACGCGTAATTATTTCCAAGATCACTACCCCACACTTAAAGCCTTGTTCGTCCTCGAACAACTCTTTTATATCTCGTCCACATGAAGACTCACACATAGCTAATTTAAGCAAGACAATTCAAGCTAAGGCCACACCGATTGTTTTAGATAGCAAGTTAAAAATAGAGCATGCAAAATTTAACCATTAAAATCAAATATAACCACGTAAAGACTTTCTAGCCTCAAGAATCGACTCTCAATCTCAACAGACTCATGTAAATTAACCGATCAAGAAATCTAACATGAATTTTATCTTTCATGACACATGTGCCCTCACAACAAGAGAGATACCCATTTTCACTCATATGTTTTCAAATTATCACATGCATGGGTATATGGATAAGAAATAAGCTCACTTTCACAAAGAATTCACATGCCACGTGTATTGACCCATAAGCTTGCCCTTAGTATTTTACTCCACTAATTTAAGAATGTTCGAAAGTAAGATCAAGTAGGACTTAATGGGTTGTAATGTAAGCTAAGGGCGGGTAGGTACTATTATGACCAGTAATAGTGACTATCTTCCCTAAGTGCTTTTAATACACCACACTTTCATTAGGAATTTCCATCCTCCTACTTAACCTTTATACTTTTCAACTCCCATTTTCCTCTTTTGTTTCCCCATCTCATTAGGCACACTTAAGCTGCTAGTAGGGAGTACTTGAGAAATTTTCTTAAATTTTCTTTTTCGCTGTTTTCTTCTTTTACTCCCTACTAACTCTTATTCATTTTTAACCAAGTGCACCTCTAGTCTTCTCTTCAACTCCCACCACTACTATTTTCCTTCTTATTTCACTTCTCACTCCTTAACTTCTTTTGCAATTTCACATAAGAGATTAGGAGTTTTGAATTAAATTAAAGGTTAATGAAAAGAAGGGATTAAGCTCATTTTGTGGCTAGAAAAAAATAGACTAAAGGCTCAATGGGGCTAACTAGGATCAGATGTTCAAGGTAGGTAAAGCAAGGGATAAAAAGTAGGCTCATTTAAAGAAATGCATAAATCATCTCCTACAATCAACATCCCTCATTTTGTTTTGTATACACACCAGGAAAGTTCTAGACACTACACCATAACATGGAATATTCAAAAACCTTACACTCACAGAACATGCTCAATTCAAGACAAATTCAGCAGACTATTAACTCAGCTAATCACAAGAATGCAAAATTCAGCTTTAAGCACATCGAGTCACATTCAGGAGCCTAGAAGCCTCAAAAAGAGTTATACAACTGTTAAGCATGCTTCAAAATTAACAACACTTGCATCTCACAATCATGTATAGCACATAACAAGAACATCAAGCCATCAATCAACTACGGGTTCACAAGTAAAAACCCATCGACTAATTTTTCCTCAAGACGATTGTCATCCATCCATCATCGGGAACAGTCCTTAACTATGACTAAAACAGCTATGTACAGACAAAGAAAAATTTTATTCATTGGGTCAAAGTGCCCCCCGTCGGAAAAAAATCGAAAAGAAAAACCAACAGGTGGGTGAATCATGCCCAACTCAACTTTTTTTTTCATCCAACAACACCTTACAAAGCACTAATTCCACCCAAAATCATTAAGCACAAAATTCTGAAATTTCCCTCACACCACACTTAAAATATGATATGTCCCCAAAGCATCAAATTAAAATACAAAAAGGGTGAGAAATACTCCCTGAGGCCTCTAGGCCTAGCTAACAACACGTTTTTCTTCATTTTTGTACAAGTGGGTTATCGACCCAACACTTTTCCTCTTTCATGCTTCTTAGCTTCCTCTTCCAAGGGTACTCAGACTTTCCCTCCATTTGTGCTTAATTTACCACCAAAAACAACAACAAGATGAAAATAAACAAAATCAACACAAAGAAAAAACTAAAATTGTACTTGTAGTACCCATGGGTTGCCTCCCAAGCAGTGCCTAATTTTACGTCGTGGCATGACGTGGACTATCCTTTTCAGGACATCCTCAAACCAGTGTTCCCTTTCGAGAACCATGTTCTTCTCTTTTTATTTTTTGAGGGAACAGCCTCCACTCTATCCCTCTCTTCTTCCAACTCCTTCTCTAACTATAGCCCTCCATAAGATTCGGGCTAAAATGTGATCATCTCCTGCGACCATGGACCTATGGAATCTGCCACCCCACACTTAGCCTCTGACAACACACTGACCTTACAAAGGTCTCTGTAGTGTGTGGGTGGGTTGATCTCTTGGTAGACCCGGAAGAGTTCTTCTTCATCATCGACCCTCATTTTTAGGGTCGTTGCTCTTACATTAATAATTGCTCCTCCAGTGGCCAAGAATGGCCGTCCCATGATCAGGGGTACCTTGTCATCAACTTTAAAATCAAGTATGATGAAATCAGTGGGTATAATGAAGTTACCCACTTTGATGAGAAGGTCCTTGATTATTCCATCTGGTGCCACTTGAGACTTGTCTACTAGCTGCAGCATCATTCGTGTTGGCCTCGGCTGACCCAACCCGAAGGTGTTAAACAAAGATAGGGGCATTAGATTAACAGTTGCACCTAAATCACATAGAGCTCTTATCACCTCATCTTTACCAATTTTTATGGGGAGGGTAAAACTCCCTGGGTCATTGAGCTTTTTCGGTATCTTGCTCATTACCCTGTGGCTGCACTCCTCAATCAGTGCCACTGTCTGAATATCCACCAATCTGACTTTATTGGCCACCACATCTTTCAAGTACTTATCGTACTTGGGCATTCCCTGCAAAACATCAAGCAAAGGCAAATTTATTTGAAGTTCTTTGAATATATCAAAGAACTCTTTAAAGCATTCCTCCTCCTTGCTCTTTTTGAGTCTTTGTGGGAATGGTGGTGGTGGTCTCTGTGCTGGCTGCAATGATGATTGTACATTTTGTTGCACAACACCCTAATTATCACCCTTGTCAGTTGGTGGTCCCTTTCTAACCAGTTCCGGCTGCACCCCATTTCTCTTCTCTTTCGGTGGTGCATCAGCCAACTGCTTGCCACTCCTCATACTGATGGCATTGACTTGTCAGGGGTTTGTATATGTGTCACAGGGTAACACTCCCTAAGGTCTGGTGTGCTGAGCAGCTGCTATATGACCCATCTGCTACTCTAGATTGCGGGTGGCCAACTGCTGATTTTTCAAATCTGATGCCACTCTCTTGATTCTCTGCTAATTGGGTTTGTGTTGACATTATGTTTTGCAACATCTCCTTAATGTTGCTACTCGACTGGCCACCATTCTGCCTGTTCTGCTATTGATACTGCTGCCACTGAGGTTGCTGGTAGCTTTGACTCTGATTTAAACCCCAAGAAAAATTCAGGTGGCTCTACCAATTCTTGTTGTAGTTGTTCCCAAAATTCTAATTGTTTCTCTGAACATTCCCAACAAAATTGACTGATTCAGGATTGGCCCCGCAAGATTCTTCATTATGCCCATTATTACCACAGATTTCACACCATCTAGGAGTCTACTGAATTGCATTCACCTGTCCCTGCTGTTGGTTCATACTCAGGTTATTGAACTGAGTTGTCATTTGATGTTGAAATAATGCTAACTGTGCTTCCAAGGCATTAACATCACCCACCTCTATCAGCCCTGTTGTTCCCTTTCCTGCCCTTCTCGATGACTCGCTGTGCCACTCTAGATTTCTCTGAGCAATCCTGTTCAACAAAGTGTACAACTCATCATAGGTCTTCTCCAATGCTTGCCCACCTGATGCAGAGTCTAGTAAAATTTTGGTGTATGGATCTAGACTCTCAACAAAGGTATGGGCTAGCATTTCATTGGACTGCTGGTGATGGTCCCAGTCTCTCAATAATGACTTGAATCTCTCCCAAGCCAAATATAAGTTCTCCTACGGCCTCTGCTTGAAGGTTAATATTTCACTCTTGAGTTTGGCAGTCTTGCGTGAAGGAAAGAATCTAATGAGGAAATTCTTTACTAAGTCGTCCCAAGAAGTAATGTAATTAGGTGGCTCAACCTTCAACCACCTCTTTTCCTCTCCCAATAATGAAAATGGGAAGAGTGTGAGTCGGACATAATCAGTTCAGACTCTGGTGGGGACGAAGGTATCACTGATCTCCAAGAAGTTTTGTAAGTGTTGTTGTGGGTCCTCATGAGTCATCCTAGTGAACTGGCCACTCGAATGTAACAGTTGCACCATATTCTATTTCAATTCAAAGTTTCCTTCAAGCACCGGTTTGCGGATACTAGAGGTCACATTTGTCATTAGTGGGATTTCCACTTCGCGAACTGGTCGGGCTACCATTTGGTCAGGTAATAACTCTGCTTGACCTACTGGTGGATGTTGTTGCAACTGCTCTTGTAATCTTTTCAACTTTCTCTCTAGAGCTTCCCTCCTGAGCAAATACAATTGTCGTTCAGGTTCCAATAATGGTTCCACCATCTCTCTATTGCTTGCCAGCTCTACAAGGACAACCTGTCACCTACAATATAGCAGACTAAGACCAAGTTTGTCAACACTTAAGGAAATTAAAGTCACACAAAAATAGAAAAATTCACTAAACTTCACCAATCCCCATAAATGGCGCCAAAAACTTATTGCGCCCCAGCACACTCGCAAGCGTACGCGGTCGTACAAGTAATATAGTGTCCCTCTTTTAGAGCCGGATGTCGAACTCACAGGGACTGGACTAATTCGGTGAATTATCAAGTTCGAGTGTTAATTTAATCTTCACAAGTGTTGATTATAGAAATTTCGTAAAATTCTAATTAATTCTATGGGTGATCACAAAATACTCAAGAAATAATATAAGAAGCAACTAGAGTTAAGGCCTAATAAACATGCAATGCTACAATTCACAATGGTTCGAGTATGAAAACTTCAGTTCTTGTCTCACATAATTAAAATTCTATGTTCATGGTCTTTCGAGCCTTTAAACACAAAAAACTAGTCTCACACCTACATCATCGAGCGGGGATGTGACGTCCTAATTTGTCAGCAATTTAACTACTTGGATGTGGTTTACGGAGTTACCCTTGATTATGGACTTTCGTACCTCTAATCATTTAACTGGACTTAGATTCACAACTACTTCTAGGAGCGGTGATGTCATATTTCTAAGTCGGTGTCTAGCTCATCCCATTTTATTAACCAAGCAAGGAAAATTAGGTATAATTTCTATCCTAACCGCTAATCCTATCATAAAGATAAGAACTTACTACCTACGTTCTTGTGTTCTAGCCTAGGGTTACTCTTTCAAGCTTTTACCTAAGCTTAACCAGTTTGTTTTAATGGTGATTAAGCATACAAACAATGGTAATTAAGAATGCAAGATAAAACAACAACTAAAAACTCAAACCAATAATGAAAATCAAGCAATCACATTCATATCTTGTGACCAAAACCCTAGAGGAAGGGTTTTAGCCACTTATGTTCGTACAATTACTAAAAAACATAATTAAAGTAATATACTTACAAGAATGGTAAAAGAGAATGAAAGTTTATGAACCCTCGATAGAGTTTCCCTCGTTCTCCCTTCACTCCTTTTCGTTTCTCAAAAAAAATATTTCGTGATCAATGATTTTAGAAGCGAAGGTTTTTATTTATACTAAGTGAAAATGTGCAAAATTGTCCGTGCATGGACTGCCTCCGTGGCATGGAGTTGGACGCCTCAAATTACCTACGTGCCACGGAGCAAATATGGAAGCCTACTGGTTTAGCATGTTGTGGGCGCTTGCATGGTGCGATGCCTGCTGCGGCATGCTGCTGAATGCGCAGCTCTCCTCTCGTGGCACAGGCCTGTTGTGCGGTTTCACTGGAATGGCATGCGCCTGGCACGCGCACCTGCCTACCGTGGCACGGTGCTCAGCGCGTTTCCCATGCTGTGTGGCTCAGCATGTGCATGCTCTAGGGCGACATCATGCGACTCTTTTGCAATTTGTTCTGAGATTCCTCCTTGGGCCTCAACCACCATATTTAGTTCCTCCTAAGCATTTTACACCTACAAAACATGGGCTAATCATGTTGGTTAGTTTATGCACATAATTATTAAAAATTACATGAGAATGTAATTAATTTAATTGACAAACATGACTTAATTAAGTTATAAAATAGCACTTGGACACGTAATTATGCCCAAGATCACATACTTTAAACATGTCCACCATATTTGAATCTTGAATTCATATTACATAGTATATGACGTATATCTTAGATTCATGTAAGATCCATAGATTCAATTTATACTTTAACATGTACAATGAGATTATGGTGAAAGCATATGAATATTCTCATGGACCCCATTTCGAAATTTACTCTAATTCATGAAGAAGATTCGATAATCATGCCATTACCATAGATTCAACTCATACCCAAAACATTTACATCAAAATCATAGTGAAAAAATATACATACTTCACGTTGATCAAACCCATAAGTTCTAATCGCATCTCAACATATCTATTAAATCATATATTGTAGGTTTATGAGAATTCTTACGATCTTCCTATACTTTAAACATGGATACAAGTTCATGATTAAAGCACGTGAATAATTATGAAATCCCATTCGAAGTTCTAGGCTATTTCATGGTGAAAACTCTATAATCATGCATTTCCCATGTTAAGTACATAATTTGAGATATTGAAAGTAATTCCATAAGTATACATTACTGTTAATCATAATGGGTGTTAGAATTCATAGAAGGCATAGAAGAAATCATCCATAAATTGTAACCCTAAACCATGCTTTTCTAGAACAAGAGATTTGGGTTTTTAATAAAAATTCGGGGGAACAAGGATGGAAGGGTGTCCTTGTTGAAAAACTTGCATACCTGATTAGAAGGAATTCCCTCTTAAACTTAACCCTTGAAGCCTTTGAAGAAATCCTAGTTATATCCTTAGTCTTTAGAGAGAAGAGGAAGAAGAATTTGAAGGAATATCTTGAGGGAATGTGAGATTAGGCTAGAAAACCCTTAAAAACATCTCATACAATGCTCAAAATGATATTGTTTAGGAGTTATAAGCATAGGGTTTTAGGAAAAAACCCTTGAAAATTCGCATGAAAAGTCCATGCTGCCAGTCCTCATAAGGTACTCCATGAGTCGTGGGGTTGGCAACGACTCGTGGGGCCCTATCGTGGAGTACACTGAATTCGCTTAATTTTCTTCTCTTCTCTCCCCACCAGTCACTTGATGAGTTGTCAAGTGCACGATGACTCGTCCCCTCTTCCGTGATCACCACTGTCTCGGGACCCCATCCTTGATCTCTATCCTCGACCTGATGGCCGACCTAATGAGTCGTCACCTACCTAACGACTTATCATGCAGTCAGATAAAGATCTCAGATTCAGTACAANTCACCACTGTCTCGGGACCCCATCCTTGATCTCTATCCTCGACCTGATGGCCGACCTAATGAGTCGTCACCTACCTAACGACTTATTGAGTCATCTGTTGCCATTGAACCTCACTATTCCTGCTCCTCCTTCCTATGACTTCCCTGAAGAGTAGCTACCTGACATGACGACACGTCAAGTTGTTTGTGGTTCAGTCATAACGACTCGTCAGGTCGTCCATGGTCACTGGACCTTACTGCACCTCCTGACTGCTCCTCACAGGTCTGACCACGACCCATTAGGTTACCTAACGAGTCGTTCCACGACTCTCTGAGGAAAATTTTCCACTTCCCTGCGATTCCTCATTTAAAGTCTAGGATCAAATCTTAAAAACATTCGGGGTATTACACACTTCCTACTAGTTTTCTGGTTTAAGTCTAGGATTTGATCTTAGGGCCTTTTGAGGTGTTACAGCATGCCAAGGCGTTATTACCATATAGAGGATAGTATGTATGTATATATATATACGGAGTGCGCCAAGGTGCAAACAGTACTCAACATGTGTTATAGGGTGATTTAAGGCGTGTGTTGTGTTTATTTTTAAAATAAGTAATGGAGATAAAAGATTAATGAGTCTCACATATTTTGGTTTCCAGGTTTAATATTATATCCTTATCTTAGTTACTATTTGCAGCATACTGAAAAAATATTTCTACCTTAAATACTAGTACTTTCTTTCTTACTGATGTCCCTATTTCTTGGGGGATGCTGAATTTTCTTGCAGGCCTAGATCGAGATCCAGATAGACCTATCCAGTAGGAGTTGCAGAGTTTAACGATTTTTCTAAGCTCCAATTCTTCCTGGAGCTAAAGAGTTAGAGGTCCATCTTTACTTTTGATTATGTGTACAGTAGATGGGTAGGTTGAGGCCCTATACCGACTACATATCAGTAATGTTACTCATAGAGTCTTGTAGATGTTTGTGTGGGTTTTATGTTTTTCGTGTGTGGATTTATTGGCCTTCTATTTAGTTGTTGTACAATTCATGGATTGGTTAGCTTGTTTTTTAGTCCCTGAGGTACTTGCAACTTGTTAGCCTTATATATGCATATTTTGAGGTTGCTAGTTTATTCACACTTTTACTATATTCGTGTTATTATGGCGGCTTGGAAGGCCCAGTTGTTATTCGAGTTGTAGGAGTTTCAGTGCTTAAGTCAGTCAAGTGAGGCACTAGGTGTCAGTCAAGCCTCCCTAGGTTTGAAGTGTGACAGACATGGTATTAGAGCATGTTCAGTTCTCAGAAGTCTGCAAGTTGTGTCTAGTAGAGTCTTGTTTATGGGTGTGTTATGCATCACACTTATAATTAGGAGGCTACATGGCATTTAGGGATAGTTAACTTTATTTTATCTCTTAGAATTGTGTGAATAGAGATGAGTCATAAGAATCCTAGTCTAACACCTTCTTTATAATGTTGTTACAGTCATGCCTTTGATGAGATTGATTAGCCCTAATCGATGAGCTAATGCAGATGTGGAAGAAGGCATTAATCGTACACGGCCTGGACAGGGAATTGGGCATGAAGCATAGGGTGAATCATTAGTACTACTGGCATGTCCTAGGGTGCCAAAGATAGAGGAAGAAGGAAGGGATCCAATAACTCCAGCTCCCCATATTCCACCCACTCCTGAAGGAGCAGTTAGAGAAGGCCCAGTTCCCCCAGTTCCCCTACCTAGCTCAAATGTCAGAGACATAGAGAAGGCCATCAGATTGCTGACACAAACAGTAATATTATAGCATTAATAGATGGTTAGATCTTCTGACGACTCTAAACGTTCAAGAGTTCAGGAATTTGTAAGCCTAAATCCTCCTATATTTATAAGTCTGATCCAAAGGAGGAAGCTCGAGTTTTATTGATTAGCTTCACAGGGTACTTATATTCATGCATATCTTAGTGAACAAACCAATGGAATTGGTATCTTTCTAGAACACCCCAAAAGTCCCTAAGATTGAACCCTAGAATTGTAGTAGAACCAATAGAAAAATCTACAATTTTCCGAAGAACGACTCATCATATGAGTCATGGTATGTACTAACAAGCCCGTAGCGGAGTTGTGGCAAGCCGTAGAATTTTTCATCCCCCAGATCATGAGTCATGGTAGGGTGGTATGACTTGTGGTCATGAGTCATGCTTAAATCTGCAGAGATAGTCCGAATACCACGAGTCACAGTACGACTCGTGGTTCCTGCAAGGAGTCGTGGTCAGGAGTCGTGACATCTAGTTGAGTGACAGGCCTTAGAAGTAATGAGTCATGGTACGACTTTTCGTTTGGTGTGATATGTCGTGACAAGTAGTCATGGTATAAAAGATCATAGAAGTGGAAATCAGGACCATCATACAATGATTGGTCACCATGAGTCGTGGTGAGAATCATCAATTCATGGTACGGGCCGCGAGGATAGACAAGATTTTATGTGCAATTTCTCAAGGGCATTTTTTTAACTTCCTATGATTTTAACTCTTAATGAGGTACTTTTGGGTTTCCTAAGTGTAATATTTAAGTGTTTTATTTAGCCTAAACCCTCATTCTACTCCTAAAATCTTGATTGGAAGATCAAATTCACTCAAGCCAAGATTAGAGTTCTTAATCAAATTCATTCAATTTATCTTGGGTCTTCAAGTGAAGCTAGGGATTCATCAAGCCCAGGTATGTAGGGTTATGAATGGGAAAAATATTTCACCCTCATGCCCAATTTCATACCTATTTTATGATTTCAAGTCTCCAAGTATGATATGTTGAAATTCTAGGGTTAGACCCAATTCTTATGAAATCTCTTATGATCTCTTATCAATTCAAGTCTCTTATGATTAAATTCATGATTTATGATTTATTATTACTTATTTTCTACTAGAATCTCTCAGGGATCTATACTTTCAATTTTAAGGTGATATTGCCCAATTGTGCATGAATTTATGAATTTCAAGCTTATGAGCCTATGATTTCAATTATGACTAATTATTCAAGTGTGTATGATTTTCATAACACTCAAGTTATTTAGCATGGCCAACCCAATGGCATTATTCTTATGAAAATATGTATGTCAAGTATGATTATGATTTCATGGTTTAGACAAGTTCATGCAAGATCAAGCATATTTTCATGATGATGATTATGAGTCATGTGCATGTTTTTGGGAGTAGTGTCTAGCACCTAGTAGACTAGGGGTTCAGTCAAACCCCGAGTCTCATCACTACCTGCCACCATAGGTGTATATTCATGTTAAATGCTACGGGGATTCACGAGTGATATCACACCTTAATCATTTTTTTATCTTGGCTTAGGACGGCTCTAGCCACTTGAGAGAGATAGTTGGGGCATCATGTAAGCTCTATCATTATGGTGTCAGTTATGATGAGTCTCCCATTGTTCCTCATATTTTATGTTACTTATGTTCATGACTTATGATACTATGTTTCATAGCGTATTTGACCCATTGATCAGTTTATGAGTTTTCACTTATGATTTCAAGTATGGTACACAATATGATTTCTACCTCTAAACCTTGGTCATTATGCTTTAGGTTATAATGAATAACTTATGTTTACGATTACTTTAAGAATATGGTTTTGAGCATGTTGCTCTTACCCTCGTGTGCTAGCTTTTTTTATACTCATTATTTCAGACTATCATTTTACTAGCGTGTTTTACTTTCTCTACATACTCAGTACATTTAAAGTACTGACCACATAATCAATGATATATCATCTCATGATATAGGTTCGAGTGATCAGTCTCACTCTAACTTTAGCTCGCTCCCACTTCCGTCCAATACCATCCCAGTTTTGGTGAGTCCTCATGATTTGAGGATGACAGCTTTTTGTTCATGTCACTTTTTCTTATGTCTTTTAGTTTAGACTTAGCGAGCTAGTTGGGGGTGTTGTCCCATCAGCTCATTGTAAGGCTAGAGGCTTTTCATACAACTATATATAGATGGTTCAACATTGTTGACTCACATCTATGCTTATGTTTTTATGATATATAGACTTCCGCTTATGTTGTATTCAAGTTTATTTTTTCTTAGCTATTCTTATAATCATGCTATGTATGTACCATGGATTATCTTGGAGCCATTCGTGGTTCTACCTCCCGTGTCTCGATTCGAGTTCCACGCTCGGGTCATGACAAACTTGGTATCAGAGTATTAGGTTTAAGTGTATCCTAGGGTGTCCGAAAGCCATGTTAAGTAGAGTCTTTTCCATGGGTGTGAAGCATGCACACTTATGGGGAAGAGGCTACGAGATATTTCAGAAAATTTCCTTTCTTTCATGATCTATGTCGTGCGAGGAAGTACACCACTCTCTATTCCTATAACTCATATTATATGCATTTGCAAAAATTTGCCTCCCCACTGAGTCGATAGAAGAATAAATGACATCGACAATGGCCATGAGAATGGAAATGGAGCCAGGAATCAACCAACCCCACCAGCTCTAGTTGATCCCTTGTCGAAGCAGGTTACTCATGTTAAGTTCAGGGATGCGTTTTAGATGTTAGCATAGTCCATGACAGCCCAAGTAAACCAAAATGGGAACGTGGCGGTGGCTAGGGTGCGAGACTTCATTAGGATTAACCCACCCGAGTTTCATGGGTCAAAGGTGGACGAGGACCCACAGGAGTTTGCTGAGAAGGTCCAGAAGATTACCTAAGTTATTTGTGTTTCAGGAGAGGAAAGTGCAAACTTGGCCTCCTATCAACTGAAAGGGGTTGCTCATATATGGTTTCGACTGTGGAAGGAGAACAGGAGAGTTGGTCCGATCCCCATTGGTTGGGATGTTACGTCTTTTATGGACAAATTCTTCCCTCAAGAGCTGAGGGAAGTGAAGGCAGCAGAGTTCATCAACTTGAAGAAAAATTGCCTGACTATTCAGGAGAATACCCTGAAGTTTATCCAGCTGTACAAGTATTCTCCAGAGATGGTTGCTGATCCGAGGACTTATATGAGAAAAACCTTGAATGGGTTTTCAGATTCATTGGTTAAGGAGTTTAAGATTTCCATGCTGATTAGTGATATAGCTATCTCTTGACTAATGATATATGCTTAGCAGATAGAGGCAAAGTAGATGAAGGAAAGGGAGAGAGGCCGAGAGGGCTAGGATAGGGAGCTATGGGTACTCTAAACAGAGATTCAGTGGTGCACATCGCCCTTAGTCCCATTAGAGATCGTCAGCCCCAGCTCCATCAACAACCAACATTCCATCAAGACCTCTAGTGATCAAAAGAGCAAAGCGCCAGGCCCTAGGGGTCAGAGGAGCATGACAGGGGAGCTCACTTTCCTAGATTGTAGGAAATATGGTAAGAACCACCCAGGAGAGTGCTTGGTTGATTCAGTTGTTTTCTTCGGGTGTGGGAAGCTCAGGCACATGCGCAGAGATTATCCTTTGGCTACTCAAGGTGAAAGTAGAGGTCATGCCCCAGCCACCACTTTAGCAGCTCCATCAGCTCGCCCATCTCAGTAGGGTGCATCTTCTAGTGCAGCTGGTCGACAGTGCTAAAATAGGTTCTATGCACTTTCATCCTATCAGGAGGAGGAGTGCTCACCTGATGTGGTTACTAGTATGTTATGAGTTTTCCATCTTGATGTTTATGAAATATTAGACCCAAGGACCACATTATCTTTTGTGACTACTTAAGTTGCTATTAATTTCGGTGTCAGAACCCTTCTCAATATCTACTGTTGTCGGTGAGTCAATTTTTGCTCGATGGGTATACATAAATTTCCCTGTCACGATTCTTTAGAAAGTCACCTCAGCCGACATAGTGGAATTAGAAATGATCGATTTTAATGTTATATTTGGTATGGATTGGTTGCATGCTTGTTATGCTTCGGTCAACTGTAGAACCCATACGATAGAGTTTCACTTTTTGGGTGAAGCAGTCCTAGAGTGGAAGGGTGGTTCAACTATGCCTGTAGGTCGCTTTGTTTCCTATATTAAAGCCAGGAAGATGATCTACAAGGGTTGTGTATACCATCTAGATTGAGTCAAAGATTTTATGTCTGAGACCTCGACTCTTCAATCAGTTCCTATGGTATGTGAGTATCCGGATGTGTTCTCAGATGATCTACCAGCAGTCCCTCCCTAGAAGGAGATTGACTTTGGTATTGACCTTCTCCCTGGTTGTCACAACCCGAGCTAGGACCCAGGATTGAGACATGGGACCTAGAACCACAAATGGCTCCAATTTAACCCGTGGTACATATATAGCATGACTAAAAGCATAATCAAATGGATAACAAAATGAACATGAACAAGCGGAAGACTATATATCATAAAGCGTATATCAAGTGTAACATCACAAAGCTGATCATACTAAGTCTATATCTGAAAAGCCTCTACTATTTGATGAGATGTTGGGAAAAGCCCCCAACTAATTCCAAGTCTGAAACAAAACTGACATAACAAGTCTAAACTGATAGATGTCCTCGAATGATGAGTATTCACCAAAAGCATAGGCTACCTGGACTAATATGGGAGCGAGCTATCAACGAGACTGAGCTGGATCACCCGAATATATATCATGAGTCAATATAACATAGAGTATGCGTTCAGTACTTTGAATGTACTGAATATGGAAGGTAAATAAAATATGCTTAGTAAAACATTAGTTGAAATCATGCATATAAATAAATAGATCATGAGAGTAAGGACTGCATGTTAAAAGCCATGTATCTTAGATGTACATGTCACGCCCCACCTTGGGGGGTATGACTGGCACCTGGTGCCCTATTTGGACTTGAACTTCTAGACTACTGAGCTTAAGCACATCTGGTGCCTGGCTGGCTCCAACCCTGATTCACGGAATCAACGGGCTATATAGCGGTTGTAAATACAGCCTCTGACCGACTAGGCCTATAGCCATCTGTACAAAATAACAGCTAACCAGAATCACATCAATATAAGGGAGCCTATGCGGGCCGACAAGGCCACCATGTTGACAAGTTACTTCTGAATCAAACAACAGATGCTAAACAGCTACGTGACCGACAAGGTCACCACTACTAACTGGATAAGGCCCCACACAGCAAACATAAACAGCTAAACATACACACGGCCCCACACGACCGGCACAGTGATCACGGGAAAAAATATAGGGCCCGTGATACGCTTTATAGCTTAAATTAGTCGTGTTGTCTAAGCTATTTGATACATTTTCATGTGATTTTATAT
>JACEIK010013893.1:0-23560 GCA_018107945.1 Datura stramonium
CCGTATTTCGCGAAACAAAATCCGTAGGAATGCTCCCTGCTGCTAAATACCTCGGTACCTGAGGTTAATTTAGATTTGGACTACGTTTGGTAGCGTAATTGAACGATAATATATTCACCCTCTTCGTCTTTCTCTGTTCTCTACGTTTCTGGAAATTATAAGAATGAAATATATCACTTAAAACCGAAGTGGGGCTTTATATACTTGGGCGTGGACAGGCCCAACATGTCACGGAGCCAATGCGGTGGCCCCGCCTCCGTGACACTGTGCCATCACGGAGGGGCTCTGCCCCGGCTCCTTCCGCGATGGTCCGACAGTTTTCGCGTCCGATCTTTTCCCGGGCCTTATTTCAGCACGTATGGCTTTCAAATATGCTTAACCAACGCGCGAATAGGCTATCTAGGTGCCGGGAATCTTACGGGGTGTAACAATCGTTGTCTCTATTCAAGAACATAGGTCGTATCATTATACGATGAGAATAAATTGCAGAAAGGATAATCCTTAACATACCTCGAATGTCGATTCTCATTTATACAATTAGTTTCAACCTATAGCCAGTGATTCCATTCAATTGCGGCCTTTATATTGAGAAAATAAGGCTATTTTCAATACCATAACACGACAAATAACGATACCTTTCAATAGCCTTAACTATAATTCAACTTCGTTTAATTCGGTCAAAAACTTACAATTTCTCGAGAGTACAGAAAGCAGAAGTGCTTACTTATCACTTGTAGTTGCATAGAAGCCAATTAGATGTGATTCCGACAACTTTTGCTCGGCGGGCTTCTGATACTCCGAGCGAATTTTCAAGAAACAACTTCGCAGAGATGTTCCTTATAGCCTAGAACTCGATACCCAAGACGAACTTGGTTTTGGATGGAGTTTAGTGGTGTAATTTGACGAAAAATAGAAGAATTCCATGCTTATTCTCTATTTTGAAGTCAAGGGAAACATTAGAAAATGAATCAACTAAACGAGAAGGAGCTTTATATAATATTGAGGGGGTGGCCTATAGGGCGCGGTGCACCACTGGTAGCGCCAAGAATCTGGAACGACACGCTGCTCAAGGCGACGGGCTAGCCGACTCCATGCGGCGCCCAGTGCGCCTAGCCTCTGGCCCCGACCTCCTGCTCACTCGACCCTGTACTCATCCGTTCATTCCCCGAACCTTTTTCCATATGCGTCATACTCTAAAACTCTGAACATATGTACGAATGCATCATTTAAATGATAGGAACTTACAGGGTGTAACTGTAATTCTAACTCATATGCCACACTGCCAATTCACCTCAGAATCCTGTAGGGTCCTACATACCTCGTATTGAGTTTCCCTTTCTTTCAAAACCACATCACCCCCTTCATGGATGAAATTTTCAGGTAAACCCAATCTTCTACAGCAAATTCTAACTCTCTCCTCCTCACATCTACATATAATGTCACGACCCGAATGAAGGCCCGAATTGCAACACGGGACAAGGAGCCCTGAGAAACTCCAAGTCGACCCATGGCATAAGCATACATCTAACTCGATCAATAAAATAGATGAATAAACAAGATAATCATAGCGGAAGTCTAAATCAAGCATAACATCATAATACACAATCCGAAGCTTCACACATCTTTTATCTGAAAAGCCTCTAAACATGATGAGGTTATGGGACAAGACCCTAACAAACTCAACAAGCTGAAACTGAAAATACATGAAGAAAGTCTGAATAGTCCAGTCCTCGGGAGATGAGGACTCACCCACAATGGACGATGCTATCTCAGAAGACTGACCAAGAGTGGGGCTAAGCTTGAGAGTCGAGTCCTGTATCATGAAACGATACACCATAGAGTATGCAGTCAGTACGTGGATTGTACCAAGTATGCAAGGTAAGCAAAACTGCTTAAATAAGTAAATCACTTTAAAACATGCATAATGTAAAACATAAACATTAAGAATCTAAGAGTAGGGTTTGCATGTATTCTTTCTGAAATCAAGATCTCATCATAACATAAAATAACATCATAATTGTATTAATTGACTCAAAGCTAAAATTTGATAGTCATGAGTAAAAATCTGAACATTGAGTCAAACCTGCTTTAGAACAAGTATAGATATATAAATCTCATAAATGATAAACGTGCATAACTGATATCATGAGGAACAATGGGAGACTTGTCTTTTAACCGACATACCACGATAGAGCTTATGTGGTCCCAACTATCACACTCAAGTGGGTAGAGCCATCCAAAGCCTTGCCAAGACTAGGGACGATACCATGATATCGATATCAAGCCGGTGGGCCAATAGGGCCAGGGATAGCTCACAAGCGAGGTCCCGAAGTAACATATAATTATAAACCTACGTTGGCGTGTAGTTCTAAGACATAGGGCGACAGACCCTTAGCCTACTAGGTGCTAGACACTACTCCCCAAAAAATGCATATGCTCAACATCATTTTTCAACGAAGCTCAACATCATCTATTGACGAAGCTCAATAATCAAATACATCTAAAATATGAAATCATGCATGTGAGAAGCTTTAACTCAAACCATACCACAAGCTAAAAGATAATTGGGAGTCTTCGCTCCAAAACCATGTGGTAAGCTTAATTCGAGAAATCATATATCATACTTTGAACATGTGGGCATTGCCCAAAGCGTTATCATACTTGAATACTCAATTCATATCGAAAACATGATTATAAATATTGGTAGCTTGAAAACATGCTTTTCATCATAATATCTCATCATCATCATATATTCATCACAAATCTCATCTTTCATGAACTTTTCGTCTATGGGCTTTTGAATTCATAAGACTAGAAACATGATTTTTAATTGAAAACATTATAAAACTTGCCCATGCTTCATAATTCAATGGTAGAAACATATTTAAATCATACCCTTACAAAGAATTAAGAAATTCATATATTGGGTTAAAACCCCATAATCTAGACATAGAAATCTCATGGTCTAAAGAGGGATTGGGCATGGGTTTGAAAGGAATCACCCATTCATAACCCTAAATACCTGTTGGTAGCTGATTCTCACACTTCTTTAATAGTCCAAGAAGAAATTGAAGAGGAATTGAAGAACACTAAGCTTGATAACCCTCTCTCACTTTCTACCTTGAATGCATGGATGTAAATGGCCTAAAATGAACTTAACCCTTTTAAAAGTCATCATTCATAACTCGAAACGACGTAGTTTAGGCCTTAGGATCTTAGAAATTATGGCAAAGCCCTTACTAAATTAGTTGAAAATAACTACAAGATGGTCCCAATGAGGGACCTAACGACTCGTTACCCTAGGCAATGACTCGTCACCCCGGGCCACGACTCATTGAATCTTCCGTCAAGTACACTGCTCGTCTAATCATCTGGGCTCGTCACGGGCAACATCACGATCCGTTACTAGTGACCACGACTCATGGTCACCACCCGTTATGTACACTACCTCCATGCCAATTAATTCTTCATCTAGCTGACCACGACCCTCCCCACGACTCGTGGGGTCCTTCCGTCAAGTCCACGTATCTTTTCTCCTCTTCACTTAAACACCACTCCCTACGACTGACCTAACGACTCGTGGGGCCTGACCATGAGTCATGGTCATTCTCGTGGGGATCCTGTGTCCCAACTGCAAACTCATCACCTGGGCCTCCCCTCGAGTCACATCACGACTCATGGGCTCCTCTCATGGGTCACCTCACGTCCCGTCCTGTGACTTGATGCAAAATTTTAGTTTTTTCCCATTTCAACTCCCAGGTCTGATCTTTGGGCTTCTGGGGTATAACAATTTCTCCCTCTTGGGAACATTCATCCTCGAATGTTGGAAAACATACAGAAAAACAGACAAATGCAATCACCACATTCAAATACTGATCATTTAAGACGAAAACTAACGGAATGACTATCTCCGATTCAAACTACATAGCTGAACTGACTTCACGAATCATACATACATAAAAGAAACATGGACACATGAACTAAACATGAAAACTAAATAGAGTTTTAGGTCAAAACGGATACCTTAAGCTGGAACTAAGCCGATAGAGAATAAATGTGGGTATCTAGCCATCATATCTGCTTCGGCTTTCCACGTAGATCCTTCAACATGCTGATTCCTCCATAACACTTTAACTAAAGCTACTTCCTTGTTCCTTAGCCTCCGATCCTGACGATCCAGTATTTCTTTCGGAACCTCTTCATAATTGAGGCTGTCTTTTACACCAACACTATCCACTAGGACGACTAGAGATGGATCACCCAAATACTTCTTCAAGAGTTACACATGGAATACAGGATGCACAGAAGCTAATTCTGAAGGAAACTCCAACTCATAGGCCACCTTCCCAACACATCTCATGATCCGGTATGGGCTGACATAGCGGGGACTAAGTTTCCCCTTCTTTCCGAAGCTCATCACTCCCTACATTGGAGACACCTTCAGAAATACCCAATCATCAACTTCAAATTCTAATTCTCTCCTTCTCACGTCGGCATAGGACTTTTGGCGACTCTGAGCAGTTTTCAACCTGTCCCTTATCAATGGAACCTTGTCCATCGCCTCATGAACAGAATATGGTCTTGTCATTGCCGCTTTTCCAACCTCAAATGAACCAATGGGCGCCCTACATCTCCGCCCATAAAGAGCCTCGAACGGCGCCATCTGGACAATGGAATGATAGTTGTTATTGTATGAAAACTCGATAAGTGGCAAATGCTCATCCCATCTATATTTGAAATCAATCACGTATGCTCTCAAGCTGTCCTCGAGAGTTTGGATTGTCCGTTCCGCTTGACCATCCGTTTGAAGGTGAAATGCTGTGCTGAGCTTAACTTGAGTACCAAGTCCCTTTGAAACGACTTCCAAAACTGAGAGGTAAATTCAGTACCTCTATCTGAAATAATGGATAAGGGCACTCCATGCAATTGAACTAGCTCTCGGATATATAGTTTGGCATAATCCTCCACCGAATCCATGGTTTTGACCGATAGAAAATGAGCAGCCTTGGTCAACCTGTCTACCATAACCCAGATGGACTCATATTGTCGAAGAGTGCGAGGTAAACCTGTGATGAAGTCCATGTTAATTTCTTCCCACTTCTAAGTAGGAATGCTGATATCCTAAAGAACACCTCCCAGTCTCTGGTGCTCCACCTTTACTTGCTGACAGTTTGGACACCTAGCTATGAACTCTATGATGTCCTTCTTCATGCTATTCCACCAATAAACTTCCTGTAAGTCATGGTACATCTTGGTTGCACCTAGATGAATTGAATACCTGGATCCGTGAGCCTAACGCAACATATGGCTCCTCAAATCATCAACATCTGGAACACATAGGCGACCCTGGTACTAAAGCACACCATGTCCCCCTTTAGAGAAGACCTCTACCTTCTGATTCTGAACGACTTCCTTTAACTTTACCAAAATCGGGTCCTCATATTGCCTCGCTTTCACATCGGTCAGCGAGGCCGTTTTGAACAACAACACCGCCATTGATCGAGTCAACCAACCTAACTCCCAACCTTGCAAGTCGATGTACATCTTTCACCAACTCTTTTTCCCCCTCATCCACGTGAGACACACTCTCGATACAGAGTCTACTAAGTGTGTCTGCTACTACATTAGCTTTGCCCCGATGGTATAGCATGCTCATATCGTAGTCCTTGAGTAACTCCAACCACCTCCTTTGCTGAAGATTGACATCCTTCTGAGTAAACACATATTATAAGTTGTTCTGGTCTGTAAACACATCCATGTGAACCCCATACAAATAATGTCTCCAAATCTTTAAGGCAAATACCACCGTGGCCAACTCAAGATCATGGGTTAGGTAATTCTTCTCGTGGACCTTTAGCAGTCTAGAGGCATATGCTATAACCTTCCCATGCTGCATCAACACTTACCCAAGTCCGATCCTTGAAGCATCACAGTACACCATGAACCCATCGGTACCCTTCGGTAGAGTTAACATTGGTGCTAAAGTAAGTCGAGTCTTCAACTCTTGGAAGCTCTTCTCAAAAGCCTTCAACCATTAGAACTTCACCTTCTTCTAGGTCAATTTGGTCAAAGGTTCTGCAACCGATGAGAAACATTCCACGAACCTTTGATAGTAGCCAGCTAAACCCAAGAAGCTCCGAATATCTAAAGGATTCACCGGTCTAGGCCAATTCTTCATCGCCTCTATTTTTTGAGAGTTCACCATTATGCCTTTACTTGATACCACATGGCCCATAAACACCACGGAGTTCAACCAAAACTCACACTTGCTGAATTTGGCATATAATTAGAGATCCTTGAGAGTCTGAAGCACTAATCGTTAAGCAGTGGGAATTCTAAAGATTCCCCGGGGGAAAAATAGAGATGTCTCAAATGAGCGGCATGTTCCTCCTCGCTCCGAGAGTATATCAGGATGTCATCAATAAACACAATCATGAACATATCCAAGTATGGCTTGAATGCCCTATTCATCAAGTCCATAAAAGCTGTAGGAGCATTCATTAGTCCAAAAGACATAACTACAAACTTATAGTGACCATACCGCGTCCTGAAAGCTGTCTTCAGGATGTCGCTCTCCCAAACTCTAACCTGATGATACCCGAATATGGGATCTATTTTTGAGAAACACTTGGCACCCTGAAACTGGTTCAATAAATCATCAACCCTGGTTAGAGGATACCTATTCTTGATGGTGACTTTGTTCAATTGCCGATAATCAATACACATTCAAAGAGAACCATCTTTCTTTCGGACAAAAAGAACTGGTGCACCCTATGGGGACTTTCTTGGTCTAATGAAACCCTTATCTAACAGGTCCTTCAACTATTCTTTCAAATCCTTTAGCTCGGATGGAGCCATTCTATAGGGAGGACTAGATATAGGCTGCATGTGGGGAACAAGGTCAATAGCAAAATCAATTTTCCGCTCGGGAGGGGTTCCTGGTAAATCTTCTGCGAGGACTTCTGGATACTCACGTACTACTAGGACAGATTGGATAGTCAGGGTCCCGAACATCGTAACCTTAACCCAAACCATATGGTACACACAACATTCGGGGATCATCTTTCTGGCCTTAAGGTAGGAAATGAAAAGACCTACAGGTATAACTGAACTACCCTTCCATTCTAAGACTGTCTTACCCAGAAATCTGAACTCTACTACCCGGGTTCTACAATTTACTGAAGTATAACATGCAAATAGACAATCCATGCCGAGGATAACATTGAAATTGGTCATGGCTAACTCTATCAAATTTGCTGAGGTGACCTTTTGAAGGACTGAGACTGGGCAACCTCTTTATACCCCTCTAGATATAACTGAATCACCTACTGGAGTAGAAACTGAGAAGATTTTTGACAAGAGTTCGAGGCTGACTCTAAAGCTGCTGGCCTAAGGTGTCAAAAAAGACAAGATAGCCCCTGGATTTAGTAAAGCATAAACATCAAGGTGGAAAACTCATAACATACCAGTGACTACATTTGAGGAGACCTCCTACTCCTGGTGGGATGCTAAGGCATAGAATCTGTTCTGGCGCTGATCGCCACCTATGCTAGTAGATTCTCCCTGATGTGTTGAGCATGCGAAAGGGGCTGCTAAACTAGAAGCTGGGCCTCGACCCCCATCATGATCCTTTATCGTTGCTGGGAAATCTCTTAGCATGTGTTTCGGCTACCCACACCCGAAACAAAAACCTGTACATGCTAGGAACTGGCCCGTGTTCCCCCGACCACATCTTTAACACGCTGGAATACTAGAATTTGCGGGTCTGGTGCTCTGACCCCTAGAGCCTGATGCTTATCCTTTCTGATCGTGCCTAGTCCTGGATGGCACACTCAATGTTGAAGATGCGGTGAATGAGGATCTCTGGTGGGTCTGCTCTCGGTGCCGACCACCTGAACTTGGTTGTGAGAATATATGACTATCATTCCTGGCCTTCTTGGCCTCCCTCTCTCTCATATATGCCTCCTCCATTTGCTGGGTGTACAAGACTATCCGAGGGAAGTCCATGTCCTGGTGAAGCATAGCGGTCCTACAATCCTTATCCAAATAGCTCGCTACACTATGACCGAATCTACTCACTCACGTCGTCTGATCAACCACTAACTCTGGGGCGTACTTCAATAGGCGGGTGAACTCAAGGGGATACTCCTGCACCGTCATCCTCCCTTGCTTCAGATTTACGAACTCAGCTACCTTCAGCTCCCTAATCTCATGAGCGAAGAACTGATCTAAGAATTCAACATGGAACTCTTTCCAAGTGACAAGGCCCGCTCCCGCGACCCTGCCGTCTTTCCATTAGCGAAACCAGATGTGTGCGACCCCTTTCAGCTGATATGAGGCCAACTCCGCACACTCAAATCCATCCACCCCATGACTTGGGTGATCTTCACAATCTCATCTATGAACTCATGTGGGTCCTCATCTACTTTTGACTCGAGGAACTCTGGTGGGTTAATTCTCAAGAAGTCTCGGACTCGAGCCGTCGTTGCATTACCATTTTTTGGAACATGCACAACTGCCTACTGATTGACCTGAGTGGTCAAGGCCTGAGCGAGCATCTAAATAGCTTCCCGAAACTCTGCAAGGGCAGCTGGCTCCGGTGCCTGGTGCTCTTGAACTGGTAGGGCTTGCTAGTGCCCATTACCGTCGCCATCCTAATGGCCATCTCTGTTCCGACCCCTTCTACCATTCATCCTTCGTGGAGCCATGATTCTACAATCGCGAATACCATGAATTAGAAGGATAAAGAGACATTTCAACGCACAACATAGATCATGAAAGGAGGGAACATTTCCTAAATGTCTCGTAGCCTCTTTATCATAAGTGTGGCGCGCTTCACACCCATGAAAAATACTCTACTTAATGCGGCTTTCGGATACCCTAGGACACTTCAAACCTATGGCTCTAATACCAAGTTTTTCACGACCTGAATGGAGGCCCAAATTGCAATACAGGAAAAGGAGCCCCGAGAGACTCCGAGTCGACCCATGGCATAAGCTTACATCGAACTCGATCAATAAAATAGAAGAATCAAAAAGATAATCATAGAGGAAGTCTAAGTCAAGCATAACATAAGAATAGACAATCCAAAGATGAATACATCTTTTTTCTGAAAAGCCTCTAAACATGATGAGTTGATGGGCCAAGACCCCAACTAACTCAACAAGTTGAAGCTAAAAATACATGAAGAAAATCTAAATAGTCTAGTCCTCAGGAGATGAGGACTCACCCACAACATATATGCTATCTTAGAAGACCGACTAAGAGCGGGGCTAAGCTTGAGAGCCGAGTCCTGTATCAAGAAACGATGCGACATAGAGTATGAGGTCAGTATTTGGAATGTACCGAATATGCAAGGTAAGCAAAACTGCTTAAATAAGTAAATCACATTAAAACATGCATAATGTAAAACATAAACATTAAAAATCTGAGAGTAGGGTTCGTATGCATTCTTTCTGAAATCATGATATCATCATAACATAACATAACATCATAACTGTATCGATTGACTCAAAGCTGAAATTTGATAGTCATGAGTAAAAATCTGAACATTGAGTCAAACCTACTTTACAGCATGTATAGATATATAAATCTCATAAGTGATAAACATGCATAACTGAAATCCTAAGGAATAATGGGAGACTCATCTTTTGACTGACACACCACGATTGAGCTTATGTGGTCCCAACTATCACACTCGAGTGGGTAGATTCTTCCAAAGCCTTGCTAGGGCTAGGGACGATACCATGATATCGATATCAAGATTGTGGGCCAATAGGGCTGGGGATAGCTCACAAGAGAGGTCTCGAAGTAACATATAAGTATAAACCTACATTGGCGCGTAGTTCTGAGGCATAGGGTGATCGACCCTTAGCCTACTCGGTGCTAGACACTACTCCCAAAACATGCATATGCTCTACATCATTTTTCAACGAAGCTCAACATCGTCTATTGACGAAGCTCAATCATCAAATACATCTCAAATATGAAATCATGCATATGAGAAGCTTTAATTCAAACCATACCACAAGCTGAAAGATAATTGGGAGTCTTCGCTCCAAAACCATATGGTAAGCTTAATTCGAGAAATCATAAATCATACTTTGAACATGTGGGCATTGCCCAAAGCTTTATCATACATGAAAAATACTCATTTCATATTGAAAATGTGATTATAAACATGAGTAGATTGGAAACATGCTTTTCATCATAATATCTCATCATCATCATACATTCATCACAAATCTCATCTTTCATGAACTTTTCGTCAATGGGCTTTTGAATTCATAAGACTAGAAACATGATTTTTAATTGAAACCATTATAAAAACTTGCACATGCTTCATAATTCAATGGTAGAAATATATTTAAATCATACCTATGTAAATAATTAAGAAATTCATGCATTAGGTTAAAATACCATAGTCTAGACATCGAAATCTCATGGTTTAGAGAGGGATTGGACATGTGTTTGAAAGGAATCACCAATTCATAACCCTACATACCTGTTGGTAGCTGATTCTCACACTTCTTTAATAGTCCAAGAAGAAATTGAAGAGGAATTGAAAAACACTAAGCTTGATCACCCTCTCTCACTTTCTACCTTGCATGCATAGATGTGAATGGCCTAAAATGAACTTAGCCCTTTTAAAAGTCATCATTCATAACTCAAAACGACGTAGTTTAGGCCTTAGGATCTTAGAAATTATGGAAAGGTACTTACTAAATTTGTAGAAAAGAATTGCCAAATGGTCCTAACGAGGGACCTAACAACTCGTTACCCTGGGCCAAGACTCATGGAGTTGTCCGTCAAGTACATTTCTCATATGTTCATCTAGGCTCCTCATGGGAACATCACAATTCGTTACTAGTGACAAAGACTCATGGTCACCACCCGTATTATACACTGCCTCCATGCCAATTAATGCTTCAACTAGTTAACCACGACCCTCCCCACGAATCATGGGGACTGACCATGAATCGTGGTTTCCTTCCATCAAGTCCACTGTCTCTTTTCTCCCCTTCACTCAAAAACCACTCCCCATGACTGACCTAACGACTCGTGGGGCCTGACCACGAGTCATGGTCACGCCCGTGGGGATCCTGTTTCCAAACTACAAACTCATCACCTAGGCCTCCCCACGAGTCACATCACGACTCATGGGCTACTTTCACTGGTCACCTCACGACCCGTCCTGAGACCTAATGCCAAATTTTAGTTTTTCTCCATTTAAACTCTCGGGTCTGATCTTTGGGCTTCCGGGGTATAACATATAATTTCTGTCGATTTTGAGCTATTTTTAACCTTTCTCTGATGAGTTGCACTTTCTGCATAGCTTCATGAACCAAGTATGGTCCTATCAAGGTAGCTTTGTCAACTTCAAACTACCCTATAGGAGACTTACACCTCCTACCATATAATTCCTCAAATGGGGCCATCTCAATACTGGAGTGGTAGTTGTTGTTGTATGTATACTTGATAAGAGGTAGGTGATCATCCCAACTACCCTTGAAGTCGATCACATAAGCTCTCAAAATATCTTCTAAGGTCTGAATGGTCCGTTCAGTTTTTCCATTGGTCTGAGGGTGAAAAGTTGTGCTGAGCTTGACCTGAGTATCGAGTCCTTTCTAAAACGACTTCAAGAAATGCGAGGTGAACTGAGTACCTCTATCTGAGATGATGGACAAGGGCACACCATGTAGCTGGGCTAACTCCCGGATGTATAGCCTAGCATAATCCTCTGCTGGGTTTGTAGTTTTAACTAGAAGAAAATATGCTGAGTTGGTCATCCGATCTACTATCATCCAAATTGATTAATGCTGCCGGTGAGTACGAGGTAGACCTGTAATAAAGTCCACGTTCACTTCTTTCCACTTCCATGTGGGTATGCTAATATCTTGAGTCATACCACCAGGTCTCTGATGTTATACCTTACCTGTTGGTAGTTCGGGCACTTAGCCACAAATTCTGCAATGTCTCTTTTCATGTCGTTCCAGCAGTAGATATCCCATAGGTCACGGTACATTTTAGTGGCACCTGGGTGGATAGAATATCTGGAGTTTTGTGCTTCTTCCAATATTCGCTGTCTCAAGTCACCTACATCCGGTACACAAAGTCTTCCCTGGTAACAAAGCACACCATCTCCCCCTTTGGAGAAAGCCTCAACTTTTTTTATGAGAACTGCTTCTTTCAGCTTAAGCAGTATGGGATCTGCATCCTGCTTTGACTTAACTTCAAAAATTAACGAGGAATTTGACCCACTCTACAGTACTACTCCGCCCTCAGCTGAATTGACCAATTTCTCTCCCAACTGAGCTAACCTATGAATATCCTTTGCCAGTTCCTACCTGCCCTCTTCAACATGAGCAACGCGACCCATGGACATCCTGCTTAGGGCATTAGCCACCACATTGGCCTTGTCTGGGTTGTATAACACACTCATGTCATAATACTTTAGTAACTCCAACCACCTCTCTGATGAAGGTTCAAATCCTTCTGACTGAACACGTACTGAAGGCTCTTGTGATCGGTGAAAACATCCATGTGAACCCCATAAAGGTAATGCCTCCGTATCTTCAAAGCAAACACCGCCGCTATCAATTCAAGGTCATGAGTCGGATAATTCTTTTCGTGAACGTTGAGCTGTCTGCAGGCATAAGCTATCACCTTACCCCATTGCATCAAAATGCATCCGATTCTAACTCTGGAAGCGTCACAATATACTATGAACCCATCTGTTCCTTCTGGTAAGGTTAAAACTGGAGCAGTAGTGAGTCGAGTCTTCAACTCCTGAAAACTCTTCTCACACACATCTAACCACTGAAAGTTCACCTTTTTCTTAGTTAGATTAGTCAAAGGAGATGTAATAGAGGAAAATACTTCTAGAAATCATCAATAATAGCTAGCTAGACCAAGGAAACTTTTGATATCTGTTGGGGAAGTAGGTCTTGGCCAGTCTTTCACTGTTGCTATCTTTTCAGGATCTGCCTGAATGCCCTCACCTGAGACCACGTGACCAAGGAAAGTCACAAACTTCAACCAGAATTCACATTTACTAAATTTAGCAAACAAATGGCGATCTTTGAGCATTTGTAACACTATCCTCAAATGGTTAGCATGTTCTTCCTCATTTCTGGAGTATACCATAATGTCATCAATGAATACAATGATGACCATGTCTAGATACTGCTTGAAAACCCTGTTTATTAGGTCCTTGAAAGTTGCAGGTGCATTAATTAGTCCAAAGGACATAACCAGGAATTCATAGTGACCCTACCGAGTTTTGAAAGCTGTTTTTGGTATTTCACATTCCCTGACTCTAAGCTGATGATATCCCGACCTGAGGTCTACCTTGGAGAAATAACTGGCTCCTTGAAGCTAATTAAACAAGTCGTCAATGTTGGGTAGGGGATACTTGTTCTTAACTGTAACCTTGTTCAGTTGATGGTAGTTGATGCACATTCTGAGGGTACTATCCTTATTTCGCACGAACAACACTGGAGCACCTCATGGAGAGATGTTGGGCCCGATAAAACCCTTATCAAGAAGGATTTTAGCTGTTCCTTCAACTCCTCAAGCTTAGCTAGAACCATTTTGTAAGGAGGAATAGAAATGGGTTGAGTGTTTGGAAGAAGGTCTATGCCAAAGTCTATTTCCTACTCAGGAGGAACTATGGGAAGATCTTTGGGAAACACGTTAAGGACTTCACTGACAACTGAAACTAACTGGATAGTTGGGGTCTCAGATCTGGAATATTTGACCCAAACTAGGTGATAGATGCACCCTTTAGAAATGAGCTTCCTTGCCTTAAGGTAGGAAATAAGCCAACTCTTAGGCGCTGAACTACTACCCATCCATTCTACAACTGGCTCATTTGGAAACTGAAATTTGACGACTCTAGTTCTGCAGTCGGCTGAGGCATAACTAGAGTGTAACCAATCCATGCCAAGAATAAGGTTGAATTCGACCATGTCTATGTCTACTAGATCAACTGGGATGACTTTACTAAATACTGAGACCGGGCAGTTTCTATACACCCGGCTGGCTCTAACTTACTCACCAACTGGCGTAGAGATGGAGAATTGTTCTGAGAGGACTTCTAGACTGATTTCAAATTGAATAACTACATAAGGAGTCATGAATGATATTATGGATCCTAGATCTAGTAGGGAATACACATCTAGATGGAAGAAACATAACATACCCGTGACCACGTCAAGTGACCTCTTATGATCCTAATGAGAGGACAAAGCACAAAAGCAGTATAGGCGCTGACCGCCATCCGTACCTGAAGTGTTACCCTACTGAGCTGGATGGCCTGCTGGAGCTGCTGAAGTGGTAGACTGCAATTTCCCCTGTCCTTCTGACAGAAACTCGATTAGTCTATGACCTAGCTGCCCACAATCAAAACAACCCTCATTGCCCTTGAGGCATTCACCTAGATGGTTTCTACCACACATAGGACAAGTTGGGTAGAGGTTGATAGATATATGACTTTGGGATTGAGAGACAGATGCTCCACCCTTTCGATCCTTGTGGGACCAGAAAAAAGGGACGCTGGCTGAGG
The DNA here is from genome assembly GCA_018107945.1 of Datura stramonium. Lineage (NCBI taxonomy): Eukaryota > Viridiplantae > Streptophyta > Magnoliopsida > Solanales > Solanaceae > Datura > Datura stramonium. The sequence goes on from JACEIK010013893.1 coordinate 14,567, forward strand.
TGAATGCTGGAGTCCTCTACTGCTATTATTGTGGGCGGCTACTATCGTCGGACCTCTAGTGGTTATAATCTGATTTCCCCATTCTAGCCCGCTTATTCTCCCTCTCCATATCCTTCATCTTTTTTGCCTCAATCTGTTGGGCATGAGCGATGAGGCTGGAGAGGTCCATGTCCTTTATGAGAATCACAGTCCTGCACTCCTTAAGTATCAGGTTTGATACTCCATTGAAGAATTTAAGCATGTGAGACCTTGGCTCAACTATCATCTCTAGAGCATACCTCGACAACCGAGTGAACTCCAGTATATATTCCTCCACGGCCTGTTACCCTGCTTTAAGTTCATGAACTCTGCGACTTTAGCCTCCCTCAACTCCCTGGGAAAGAATCTGTCTAGAAATGCTATGGTGAACTCATCCCACTATACCGGTTCTTCTCTTGCTAGTCTCCCTTCCTTCCACTGATCGTACCAAATTTGAGCCACCCCTTTCAACGGGTAGGCAGATAGATCCACACTCTCCATGGAACTAACACCCATAATTCAGGTAATATCTACACCTCATCTACAAACTCCTATGGATCCTTTCCCACCTTGGATCCATAAAAAGCTGGAGGGTTCATTCAGCTGAAATCTCGAACCTTAGCAGCAGCTGCGAATTCATTTGTACTAATCGGAACCACCTACTGGATCACTTGGTTAGTCACTGTTTGAGCAAGCAGCTGGATTGCCACTAGAAATTCTACTGAGGACACTTGGTCGTCCTGAGGGGCAACTGGAGTTGATGGGGCAGGTCGGTTAGCGTTGCCGACTCTCCTTCCATTTCGTCATCTTGGAGGCATAGTTTCACTGAAATGAAATAGAGCACGAGTTAGGAGAACGTTTCTGGAATTGAACTTCACCGCACGATAAAGAGTATGAAAAAGAGGGAGTTTTTCCTAATAACGTCTTATAGCCTCCCCATTATAAGTGTGGTGCGCTTCACACCCGTAAAAAGGACTCTACTTGAAGCGACTTTTAGACATCCTAGGTTACTCTAAACCTAGTTCTCGAATACCAAGTTTGTCACGACCTGAGTCTACATCCTGGCCGAGACACGGTACTAGGTGCCACAAGTGACCCCAAGCTAACCCCTGGTCTATCAGTACACTGGTAATCTAAGTAAACATAAGTGGAAGCTTCAATTAAATAAAATCATTAAAGAAAACTGATATGATAACATAAGCCGAAGCTTTAATTAAATAAAACCATTTAAGAAAACAGATTTGACAAGAGTAAATAGTTAATACATTTGAAAATAATACTGAATATATATGTCTATGTCTAAAAGTCAACTAATAAATGATGAGTTGTTGGGACAAGCCCTCGGCTAACTCAAAAATCTAACTGTAAAGAACTAACTGAAAGTAAATATCATCCTCGAAAGATGAGGACTCACCCAAGGCTGTTTCTGATATTGTTTGAGGGAACTATTGACGATGTTGAGACTGAGAACCTGCAACTGTATCATGATATGATGCAACATAGAAGGTATGCGTTAGTACTTTGAATGTACTAAGTAAGTGAGAGATATAATAAGCATGAAAGAACAAGTAACTAAACTGAATGACACGAAATGACCAACAGAAATACTGAAAACTGATACAACTGAAATATAATTGACATGGTCAATAATGACCTTGGCTGATGGTCATAGACATGTCCTGGATCTAAGATATTGAACTGAACTGAACAGATAAAAACTGAACTGAACTAAGACTGTATTGACTAGTGGGAGTGTCTATAACCGACATAAAACCGCATAAGCTATACGTGGAGTTTGATGTATACGCCCCATCGATAGTATTCAATATACCTTGCCATGCTATAAAGACATGAACTGGGTGATTACAAATTCGGGGCCCGATGGGCCAAGTGACCTATGGTGGCAACGTAGTTCTAGGAATCTGGGTGCGCTTGAAACCCAGTCCGCTTAATGCTAAGTACTACTCCCACTGGATAATCCTAAATTGACTACAAAGTTGATAGCTCGAAGTTTGGACCCAAGACTAATTCAGGAATACTTATCTGGAAGTTCCCTAGGAGTCTTATCAGACCAGATAACTATAACTAGTGTTCTATGACTGGCCAGAGCTGCTTATCTAGAAGCGTCGTAACCGTCTATAAAACAAATTGATAACTGATAAGTAAGAGGCGTTACTAACACCTCAAGAACTAACTATAGTCAAACTGATTAGATGGCATTACTAAATGATACTGACGATATTAACATCATGACTGAAATTGAGCTAGCATGCAACTGACTAAGCATTTAACTGATAATAATAACATGGAATTTCCAACACTGATAGAGTCAAGCAACATTATGTCTATACAATTATGCAGGACCCTAGTTACTACACATATTGAATTAGGGATAAAGTCACTTTTCAGGAAAACAAGTATCAACATGATTACTAAATAATGGAAATATAGTAACAAACAGTATGAACAACATTTCACATGATTTAATTAGAATATAACCGAGAAATTCCTCCAACTCAAAAGTCTCAGTGCTTAGAATTAAGAAGAAAATTTAGATGTATTTTGGGGCACAAGGGAAGGACAATTCCCTTGCTAAATTCCCACATACCTGGTGTAGAAATCTCAGAGAAAACCCTTGGGAAAATTTGAGAAGAAAAGTCGGAACCCTTGCCCTACTTTGTGCTTCCTGACTGAACCTTTAGGTTCTGACTTTGAGGGAATGAGAGAAATGAAGAGGGAACGTTGTTCAACCACTTTTATTCTTTGCAAAACATGCTCAAAGTGATAGGGTTTAGATATAAAAAGTTGGGAAGTTACTAAAATAACCCTAGGAGAAAAATCTAGAAAATTGCCCCGTCAGGGACCAATGGGTCATAGAATGAGTCGTTGGTTGGTACCATGACTCCTTGGGACCAGTTGACTATCCTAGGCTTGAATCTTGGACTTACTGGAAACTGGAAACGAGGGGGACTATGACTCGTTGGATGAACAAATAGGTCGTTGGTAACTCTCGTGGCCACTGGGAAGGATTCGAGCAAAACACTAGACCCCCCCCCCTCTAACGAACAATACCATGACTCGTTGGTGGAACCCATGAGTCTTGGTAACCGCCTGTCGTCACCACTGCCTTGACCTGGATGATTTTTGAATTCTTACAATGGATGGAAACCACAACTTGTTAGAGGTGACAATGAGTCGTGGGTTCCACTTGTGGATTCTGAGGGAAATTCCAACCCTTAATGAAATTTAACCAACAAGTACCAAAAATGAGTCGCCGTAGCCAACGACGGTTCGTTGGACAAGTCATTGCTTCTAGGACATGTTGGTGCAAGGTTCTTAGCAGGGAATACCATAGATGACAGGACGACCCGTTACTCCTCACCATGAATCATTCAATGCCTCGTTGGTTCTCAAAGAGAACTGGCAGGGATGACCACAACCCAAACAACGGTTCGTTACTCCTGAGAATGACTCGTTGTCTTGGTCGTTATGAGACAAAGTTTTCTAGTTTAATCTGTTGACTCTGAGTTTGGTCTAGGAGAGTTTTGGGGTGTTACAAAGGCCAACCGAAGCAGGATCAGTAAAGTGGGATGAGTTCTCTATATCATTTCTAGATAGATTCTTTGCTCGAGAAAGGAAGGTGGCTAAAGTCGTGGAATTTATGAATCTGAGACATTGTAACAAGACAATGGAGGAATATGCGTTGGAGTTCACTCGGTTGTCGAGGTATTCTCTAGAGATAGTTGCTGAGCTAAGAGCTTGCATGCTCAAATTCATCGATGGAGTGCCAAATTTGGTACTTAAGGAGTGCAGAACTGCAATGCTCATCAAGGCATCGACCTTTCATGCCCCATCATTCATTCACAATAGATTGAGGCAGAGAAGTTGAAGGATATTGAGCGGGAGAACAAGCGGGCTAGAAAAGGCTAGTCAGATTATGGCCACCAGAGGTCTGGCGGCAGTAGTCGCCCATAGAAACAACAACAGAGAAATCCAATACCCACATCAGCCAGCACCCCTTCTTTCCAATCCTGCAAGGATCGAAAGAGTGGAACATCTGGCCCTCAGTCCTAGAGTTACAGTGCCATCAACCTTTACCCATCTTGTCCTAAGTGTGGAAAGAACCATCCGAGTGAATGCCGCATGGGCAAAGAGGGTTGCTTTGGATGTGGACAGTTAGGTCACAGGCTAAAGGAGTGTCCGTCAGCAGGGCGGGGGAAAATACAGTCTACCACTTCAGCAGCCCTAATAGGCTATCCAGCTCAGTAGGGTAATACTTCAGGTATGGATGGAGGTCAGCGCCAAAATTGCTTTCATGCTTTGTCCTCTCGTCAGGATTAGGAGAGCTCACCTAACGTGGTCACAGGTATGTTACGTCTTTTCCATCTAGATGTGTATGCCCTACTAGATCCAGGAGCCACAATATCATTCGTGACTCCTTATGTAGCTATTCAGTTTGGAATCTGTCATGACCCGAACATAGGCTTGGATCGAGACACGAGACAAGGAACCCCAAGAGGCTCCAAGTCAGCCCATGGCATGAACATGAAATCTAAACTCAACATAATAATGCGTAAGTCTAGCATATGTAAAACAACAAAAGTCTAAAAATCTGATAACATTCAATATATGAATACATAATAGTGATCTGAAATTGAAAACATACTATGTCTTATAAGCCTCTACATATTGATGAGTTGATGGGACAAGACCCCAACTAACTCACTAAAACTGAAACTGAAGATACTGAATACATCCGATAAAAGGGTCCTCGAAGGATGAGTACTCACCAACTTTGGCTGGGAGATGCTACTCGGAGGATATAGCTGACAGCGGGATTGAACCTGAATATCATAGCCTGTAACATGAAACGATACAGTATAGAGTATGCAGTCAGTACGTGGAATGTACCAAGTATGCAAGGTAAGTAACACCGCTAAGTAAGTAAAAATAGAAATCATACATATCATAAACATTTCATTATAAGATTCTGAGAGTAGGGCTTGCATGCTATTATCTGAAAACATGATTTAAACATAACTAAATATCATAACCTAATTGAATAACCCAAAGCTGAAACCGAGTATTCATAAGTAAAACTGAACATTGGATCAAATCTACTAAAAACAAATCTCATGACCAATGAACATACATAACTGAAATCATCAATAACAATGGGAGACTCATCATATAACCGACATTACCATGATAGAGGTTACGTGGTCCCGACTATTACACTCAAGCGGGTAGAGCCATCCAAAGCCTTTTCAAGGCTAAGGATGCTGCCATGATTTGGATATCAAGCTGAAGGCCCCTTGAGGGCAGGGGAAGTTCACAAGAGAGGTCCCAAATCATTTGATCATACCTACATTGGCACATAGTACTGAGGCACAGGGTTGACTGACCCTTAGCCTACTCGGTGCTAGACACTACCCCCAAAAACATGCATATGCTCTCCATCATTTTTCAACGAAGTTGAACCATCGTCTAGTGACGAAGCTGAATCATAACATGATATATAAAATCTGAAAACATAACATGAGGAGCCTTGGCTCAAACCATACCACAAGCTAAAAGAGTGGGAGTGTAGACTCTAAAATCCATGTGGTAAGCTAATAACATGAAATCGAGATAAATCATGAAACATACTTGATCATATGGGCTTGTCCAAACTTAAAACATACTTGAAATGGACTTTGATAGTCAAAAACCTGAATATAGAAATGGGTAATTCAAAATCATACTTGCATTATAAACATCTCATCATAGTTAGAAACATAGCTCATAATCTCATCTTTTCATGAACTTTCATAATTGGGCATCATAGTTTGAAACACATTGAAAAAATAAATTGTAATTGAAAACATTATAAAACATGCCCATGAATTATAATTCAACATTAGATACATGAATAGATTATACCCATGGTAGATACTTAGGAATTCAAAAGTTGGGTTAAGACCCCATAGATTCATCAACTTAGAATTTTCATGAATTTGAGAAGGAATTGGGCATGGGAGTGGATGGATATACCCATCCATAACCCTACATACTTGGGTACTCCTGTTTTTTCAACCTTCTTGAATGCCCAAAGGAAATTGGAGAAGACTTGATGAATATCTAAGCTTGATCACCCTTAGGTGCCTCTAGGCTTGCATGCACGGAGAGGGATAGGTTAGGAAGGAGCTAAACCCTCTTAAAACACACTTATATGAGCTTAAAACGATGTGAGCTAAACCCTCTTAAAACAAACTTATCTAAGCTTTAAAAAATGTAGTTTAGGTCTTAGGAACTTAGAAATTATGGAAAAGACCTTACTAAATTCGCAGGAAAAACACACTGCCAGTCCCAACGAGGGACTGGACGACTCGTTGCCTGAGGGACGACTTGTGGTGAAAAGTCGTTGGATTCACTATCCAAAATTTCCATCTTCAAACCGGCTCCTGACCATGGTTGAATCCATGACTCGCTACCTTGACCATGAGTCGTGGCTTGTCTCGTAGTCAACCCGAAATTTCAACAAACCAGCCAACACTCCCTTCACTCCATGAGTCACCTAATGACTCGTGGTGAACCTCATGGATGACTGGAAGGCTCATCTTGTGATAGTGTGCAGAAATTCATATTTTTATTCATTTCAACCCTTGGGTCTGATCTTAGGATTTTTACGGTATTACAATATCTCCCCCTTGGGAAAATTCATCCTCGAATGTGGGTAACATACTGAAAAGTTGAGAATTGCAACTACCATACCAGATATTGAACATTTAAAGATGAAAACTGACGGAGTAACTAACTTCGGACTGAATTACATGACTGAACTGAATTCATGAATCATACATACATAGTCTGACATGAAAGAAACTGGGGCACATGATCTGAACATGAAACTAAATAGAGTAATAGGGAGGAAACTAATTCCTTAAGCTGAAACCGAGTTGAAAGGAAATAGATGCGAGTATTTAGCCATCATATCTTCTTCTACTTCCTGCGTAGCTCCCTCAACATGTTGATTCCTCCACAAAACCTTTACTGAAGCTACATCCTTGTTCCTTAGCTTCCGAACCTGATGATCAAGTATTTTCACCGAACCTCTTAATAGCTAGGACTGTCCTTCACACCTACGCTCTCCATGGGGACAACCAAAGGTGGATCACCCATACATTTCTTCAAAAATGACACATTAAACATTGGATGCACTGAAGCCAATTTTGAGGGCAACTCTAACTCATACGCTACCTTGCCAACCCTTCTCACAATCCGAAACGGGCCAACATAACGGGGACTGAGTTTCCCTTTCTTTTCGAACCATATCACTCCCATCATGGGAGATACCTTCAGAAACACCCAATCATCAACTTCAAACTCAAGCTCTCTCCTTCTCACATCCACATAGTACTTTTGGCGACTCTACACTATTTTTAACCTCTCCCTTATAAGCTAAACCTTCTCCATAGCCTCATGGATTGAATTTGGTCCTATCAAGGCAGCTTCATCGACTTCGAACCACCCAATAGGCTCTCTGCCCATTAAGAGCCTCAAACGGAGCCATCTGAACGTTTGAATGGTAACTATTGTTACATGAAAAATCAATGAGAGGAAATTGATCATCCCAACTACCTTTGAAATCAATCACGCATGCTCTCAACATATCTTTAAGAGTCTGAATGGTCCATTCAGCTTGACCGTCTATTTTCTGGTGAAAAGTTGTGCTAAGGTTGACCTAAGTACCAAGTCCCTTCTGAAACGATCTCCATGACGGAGAGGTAAAATGAGTACCTCTATCTGATATGATGGACAAGAGCACTCCATGCAACCGAACTAACTCCCGAATGTACAACTTAGCATAATCCTCTGCTAAATTGGTAGTTTTGACCAATAGAAAATGAGCTGCTTTAGTCATTCTACTCTACCATAACCCAGATAGAGTCATACTGTCGACAAGTATGAGGCAACCTCTTAATGAATTCCATATTGATTTCCTCCCACTTCCAAGTAGGTATACTAATATCTTGAAGCACACCCCCAGGTATTGGATGCTCAACCTTCACCTGTTGACAATTCGGACACTTAGCCACAAACTCTACTAAGTCCTTCTTCATGTCATTCCACCAATAGACTTCCCGTAGGTCACGGTACATCTTGGTGGCACCTGGATGAATAGAATATCTAGAACCATGAGCCTCATGCAACATCCGCTCCCTCAAGTCATCAACACACGGTACACACAAATGACCCTGATATCATAGTACACCATCTCCCCCTTGGGAGAAGACCTCCACCTTCTGATTTTGAACAGTTTCCTTCAACTTTACAAAAATAGTATCCTCGTCTTGCCTAGACTTGACTTCAGTCAGCAAGGAATATTCTGATCCATTTTGAACAATGACACCACCATCCGTCGAGTTAATAAGACGAACTCCTAGTCCTGCAAGTCGATGCGCATCCTTTACTAACTCTTTTCTCTCCTCATCTACATGGGTCACATTCTCCATAGAAAGCCTGCTAAGAGCGTCTACCACCACATTAGCCTTTTTCAATGATAAAGGACAGTCATGTTATAATCTTTCAAAAGCTCCAACCATCTCCTTTGACATAGATTTAGATCCTTTTGGGTAAACACATATAGTAGGATTTTGTGGTCCGTAAACACATCCACATGGACCACGTACAAATAGTGTCTCGAAATCTTCAAGGCAAATACAACCGCTGCCTACTCGAGGTCATGAGTCGGATAGTTCTTCTCATAGACTTTCAGCTTCCTGGAAGCATAGGCTATAACCTTACTGTACTGCATTAATACAAAACCAAGGTCGATCCTTGAGGCGTCACAATGTACCACAAACCCATCAGTACCCTCAGGTAAGTGATCTTGGGCAGAATTGGATGCCCAAGTGATACTCTAATACTTCATTTCTACTTGTTTATCTACTTTTATGTGTGCATTCTCATGTGATTTTTATGTAAATGAGAATT